>QEPC01005946.1:730030-750412 GCA_003113815.1 Sphenodon punctatus
TGTGAAGAGCTTTATAGGTGAAGACTAGGAGCTTGTGCAGGATTCGTTCAGGAAGGGGAAGCCAGTGAAGCGAAGAGAGGAGGGGCTGCACATGGTCGAAGCGACTGGCGAGGTGGATGACCCTGGCAGCAGAGTTTTGGACAGAGATGAGGGGAGAAAGGTGAGACCGGGGAAGGCCAGAAAGAAGGTTACAGTAATCGAGGCGAGAGATGACCAGAGCATGAACAAGAGTTTTGGCAGACGAGACAGAGAGAAAAGGGCGAATACCAGCCTTTTTATCTCTGTCTCCTGAAATCGGCATTTTGATCCTCTGACAGAGGGACAGTGAGATTCAACACCCAAAGAAGAACTGTCCCTCTTAAATGTGAACTCTTGGGAGCTGTATATTATTATTCAGGAATGTCCCATTGCCACCTTTCTTCTACATTCACAGGTCTGTACACCACCACTAAAGTCAATGGAAGTTTTGCTATTGATTTCCTTTCTGCCTTTTCTTACACCACGCCTTGAACAGCACGTTTCTTTTGTGCTAAGCCACCTCACCCTCTGCTCTTTCCAACCCTACCAAGTCAAACCTCTCTTCATACAATTTATTTTGCATCAGTGATTCACAATCTTCAGCTACCTACTCCTCCCCATCTGTCCATCTCAGTTTGAAGTTTCTACTTTAAAATTACGAGAACATGAGTAAGTCATTATTCACACCCTTGGGGTGCATTTGGATCCACTGCTGCGACAGGATTGCAAGGCTGCAGCGGTGGCCAGAAGTGCTTTTAACCAACTTCATCTGGGAGGCTGAAAACCCTTTTTTATCAGATTCGGAGTTGGCCACCATCATCCATGCCTTTGTAACCTCAAGGCTAGATGACTGCAATGTGCTCTATGGGGGGCTGCCCCTGATGACAGTTTGGAAACTGCAGCTAGTACAGAATGTAGTGGCACACCTTTTATCAGGGGCAGGTTGTCGGGAGCACATTACACCAGTGCTCCAGAGTCTATACTGGCTGCCAATAGCATTCTGTGCATGATTCAAGGTGCTAATTTTATTTATTTATTTTATTTTATTTATACTTACATTTCTAGCCTGCCCCCTCCTGCCTCTGGCAGCTTGGGGTAACATACAAAACAATCATCATGTATATAAATATCAAAACATCAGATATAAACATCAAATATAAATAACAGGAAATATAAAAATATAAAAACAATATACAAAAAGCCACAGAGTCTTACAATAGTCCAGTCAGGAAATAGGAAATAGGAGTCCAGTCAGGACTCCAACCTGTTGGCCAGGTTGTAGTCTGAATTATATGGCTGAAGCCGCTGTACTAGATGTAACAAGCACTCCTCGCCACAGCCGCCACCTGGATATCCAGGTGGAGCTGTGAATTGAGGGGCACCCCCAGACTACAAACCTGAGGAACAAGGGAGGGGCAAACCCCATCAATGACGGGGACCTCCACACCCTCAGCCCTCCCCACCAGCATCACCTCTGTCTTGTCACGATTCAGCTTCAGACGGCTCATCCTCATCTAATTCCCCACAGTGCCAAACATCAGGTAAGCAACGAGACCTATAAAGCCCTTAATTTTGACCTTTAAATCCCTAAACGGCTTGGACCTCAGGTACCTGAAAGACCACTTCTTCCCTTATGTTCCATCACGGCCTCTGAGGCCATCTGGAAGCACCCTCTTGTGGGTACCATCTGCCTTTGAAATTTTCACAAGGGCATGCAGAGTTGCATTCCTGATGGCTGCCCCACAATTATGGAGTTCCCTCCCCCTGGAGATCTGCCTAAGCCCGAGCTTGCTCGTCTCCTGAGAGGGATGTAAGACCTTTTTGTTTGGCCGGGCATTTGTCATGCAGGGATAGGGTTGGGTAGGGTTAGAGTTGAGGGGTTAGGGAAATGGTTGGGGAGGGCTAGGAGATTTTAAAATATTTTTCTATATTTTGTAAGCCACCCTGAGCGTAACTGGGAAGGGCAGGGTAATAAATAAATAAATAAATAAAGCAAAAAAACAAATAAATTATATTAGAACTCACAGAACAATGCTTTGTTTTAACCCTCTTCACTCCATTTTCCTGTCATCTTAGTTTTCTGTGAGTGCTAGATTTAAATTAAAATGGGTATTTACATATCTATTGGGGGTGGGGGAGGAGTATTGTGATTTTTTTCTCATTTTTTTGGTTTGGTTACTTTAATTTGAATACTTTTAATTTAATAAAATCTGCCGTGAATTTTTTTGCAGATGACAGGGCTGGATTTTGAACCCTGTCATCCACAAATAAAATTGCGGCAGAACCCTGCTCACACCAGTAGAACTTCCGATTCACCCTGCTCCTTCCCCAACCGTGTCTTTGGCTCGTGGCAGCCCCCTCCCCCCGCGCCCCCCATTGCCGTCTCATGGGAAAGCGGTATAAGTTGCTCTCCTTTAATTGTGTTTTTAAAAAAACAAGGCCGAGGGGGGAGGGTTCATGCCCGCTGAGTGGCACAGCTGCAGAGCAGCCATGCACATGGAGTGTGTGGGGAGGGATTCTAATAGGCGGCTCCCAGGGTGGCCACCGTACCCACTCAGGCAACCTCCATGCACTCACAGACCAGCCCTGCAAACAACTCATAAGGCAGTCGTTCCCCCTCCCCAGCCCAACTGCCCATCCTCTGCCATGACACACAGATGCAGACACCACAGCAACATGAAGCTGCAGCAGCCAGTAACCCCTTCGTGCCCATGACCCGGGGAGCCATTACAGCTGCTGGCAGTCCTGGGCAACAACAAAGGCGCATACTGAGTGGAAGACGCAGGAAGCTGTTGTGTGCTGTCCTCCATGGCACTGGCTCTTCTCTCATGCATCGCGAGGGAGGCTTCCTGTGCTTTGAGCCAACCCAGTGTTGTATTTCACGTGTGCGTCCTTTAAGAGCTCCTGGCAGGGCTGTGGATGGGACCGGGGAGGTGGCCAGGCCACGGACCTGTCTGCTGGCATGGGTGGCCACCCCAGTTCATACGCACAGGGGATGTGTGGCTGCCTGTTGCCATGCACTTTTTTTGCTTGCTCTGCATGGCGCACTCTGGATTGTTCAGCAGTGCCCCTTGAGTGACCTGCACCACTTTCAAACAGGCGTTTGGATGAGTGGTTACTGGGTGGTCATGCGTGGTAGTGTTTCATTTAAAAACACCCTAAGTCTTCTCCAGTGTGTCAACATCATTCTTGAAGTCTGGTGCCTGAAACGGAACACAGTTTTTCAGGGTAGGTCTCACTAGCACAAAGTAAAGTGGTACTACCACCTTCTGTTCCTTGAATATGATGCACTCCTTAAAGCAGTCAAAAACATAATTTGCCTTTTTGTAAGTGTCACATTGTTGACTCATGTTCATCATGCTGATCTGATAACAGGATGATAGAAGAACATTTCTGGCACTGTTTGAATCCTGCCTTTTTTCCTGTGAGGGGCAGACATGTCTGGATGGGGGGAAGGGATCATAGCCGCCTACCACAAGCTAGCTATCTACCTACTTAATGGGGACTACTTAACTTCTAACTAATAAACTAAACAAAAACATTTTGGGGTGGGGAGGAACTGTAACCACAAACTAGAAGTGTTCCTCAGAGTTCACCTGTAGTGGTTGGAAGGAACTGAGGTGGAAAGGCTCTGCCCCTGCCCTTTGTACCTGTGGCTCTCATGAGAGCTCACAGGGGGTGGGGGGAACAGAGTCCAGGCTTACAAAAAGTTTCACTTCAGCAAGACTGGACTCAGGGAACAGGCAACATAGGCACCTGCATAGGCTGGCAGATTTTTTTGGGGGGGTGGGTGGGTCGTGGCAAATTTTGGACCTTCTGTTCTCAGCCTGTGCCCATCTCATAATGGAGTCTCCCCTCACCGCCGCAACCACACTGCCTCACCTATACTGCCCACAGTCTGGAGGGAGGACCACCCCCCACATCCATCCACACCTGGAGAAGCCCTGTTCCACCCCTGAGCCCCCTGCAAATGTGCTCCGCGGTGCTACCGAGCACAAAGGAACAGACTCTGCTTCTATGCTGGGTGCTACCATTGTCTCCCTCCCTGCCTCAGAAGGCAGCCCGCACACACCCCCGAGCTTCGGGGTGGGTGGGGAAGGGTCTCAACCTGAGTTGTCTAGGGACACTAAAATCCTACGTCTGGCCCTGCACTTCAGGAAGCCATAGGACTTGAGAGAGAGAGAGAGAGAGAAGCTCTTCCTGAGGCGCCTGGTGAGCAGGACGTGAGCCTATAAGTGAAACTCACCGAGTCACTTAAAGAACTCCCAGATCCTTCTCTGCAGTGCTACTGACTAGTCACCAGGTATCCCCCATTTTGTTTGTGTCTATTTTTTTTGTTCCTATTTATAATACTTTGCATTTGTTTTTGTCGAATTATTTCTCTCAGAGTGTGACTTTTCAGCTGACAGCCAATTGTGAACCCATCTAACATTCCATGCAGCCCACCGTTCTCAAGCTTCCTTATGTGAATGTCATGTGAGATGGTGTCAAAAGCCATACTAAAGAAGCGATATATTACTTATACCGCATTCCCCTTCTCGAGGTTCTGATTTCCTAGCTTCTGAGACAGCTTAACCCTGATTCTGATCCTATCTTTGCCCTCTGGAGCCTGACTCATTCACAGAGTATCTGTATTCACAGATACAAATAGGTATCAGGGGGTTGTGACCACATATTGGCTTTGTTCACATGAGCAGGTAGTAAGAAGATGTTAACCAGGAGCAACATACTCAGGGCTGTAACCCTTACCCCTGCATCTGTTCAGACAAGCACAGCGCAAGTTAACAACGCTATCTCCTCAATACCCATGCTTGCTAAGAGAAATAATAATCTCCGCTATTGCCCCAATACAGTCCCCCTGCTTGTGTGAGCAAAAGCAAGGGTGTAGCAAATTAAAGGTTTATTTTGCCTATTATCACCTGCTCCCACAGACCATCCCAATGCTAACTGGAATAGGAGTCTTGAAAGACAGTTTTCCCGACAGTCCGCGTATGGAAAAGGTGGTCCTGAGATGTTCCCAACATAGAAAAGCTTGGGAGCCCATGCTTTTAAGTTTTGTGCTGCAGGAGCTCAGGCTCCAAACAGGCTGGAAGAAAAGAAAAATTATCTCCATCTTCATCCTTTGTTCACAAGACCCTTGCAAAGTAGGGTTGTCACCTATGTATATTTTTCAAGTCCACTTATGAAACATACATGTTGCAGGGTCTGCACTGACACCTATGGCACCAAATGCAGGCCCTGCAACATGTATGTTTCATAAGTGGCCTGGAAAACTATACATAGGTGGCAACCCTATTGCAAAGATGTCAGGTAGGGATGAGCTGTCAGGCAGCTTTCTGTGAGCCAGAGTGACAGCTAGAAAATCCAAAGCCTCTGTGGAAATTCCCATCTGGTGCAGCTTACCACTCCATTCCCCCTCCCACCTGCACTCTTTGCTCCTTGCAGCAACAGGAGCAAAGAGGGCTGGCTGCACTCAGCGACACAAAGCAGTCTTGAAAAATTCCTAGTCTTCTGGTGAGCAGGGGCATAGGTAGGTTAGAATGGTCCCTCTCCCAGTGGCAGAAGGTCCAGATGTAGCTTGTTCTTCCTATAGCTACGGCCTTGCTACTGGGAGGTAGTAACAATCAGCCACAACAGGCACAGATGGGACATGGGGAGAGATGGAAACATGGTGATTGTTCCGGGGAGATACACACCAGTTGCCGTTAATAGCAAAGCAGTGCCTGGCTGCTTGAGACAGGACTTTGAGCCCAAGCCTGACTGTACTGGATTCAAATCAAGCTGGTACTCAGTGCAGCCGGTTTCAATGTGTCTGGGTAACAATCCACCCACCACCACCAGTGTGCTCTGATGTCATTGCAATCTGTAAGGGGTGAGCCTACATCAAAAAGGGGGCAGGTCTAAGGTGTCCCCTGGTTCTTTCCCCATTCTTGCCAACAGGGCAATGATCCCTATGGAGTGCTGTGATGTCAGGGTGGTCTGTGTGGGGTGGGGTCTTCTACAGCTGGGGAGTCTGGCCCAGACCTGAGGGGCTTGGACAGAGAGTGCAACAGGCCTGACAGGACCAGTCAAGTCCTCAATAGCAAAGGAAGTCCACCCCCGGCCCATTAGAGTGACCAAGGAAGAGGTTTCAGGGCTAAGCAGCAAAATGTCTCTCCTCCTCCTCCCTCTCCCCCCGCTGCATCATTGCAATATTTTATCAGTTTACCCCGCTGTACCGAAATGACTATTTCTATAGAAGCCTAGTGATATCCAGCACAGTAATCGTCATGATGGACTTCTGACTACAGCAGAGAAGTCATGTGAGACCACACAGTCTGGCTCTGTACAGCCATGTTAAATACTTCGCATTCCCTGCTTGAGTAGTTGTATTGGCCCAATGAAACTATTTGAGGGGACTTCTTAAAATCCTAAGGAGAGTGTGACTGAGGTTCTGAGCATGCCCACCTGGAAATAGTAACCCACTCATGAGTCTGGGGTGGTGTTGGACTCGGGTTTCCGTGTGGATCGGCAGGTGGAGGTGGTGGCCAAGACCGCCTTCCTCCAGCTGTATCTGGTACGGAGGCTGTGCCCATACATTTCCAGGCCCGACCTGGCCACCCTCATCCATGCCTTCATCACCTCAAGGCTGGACTACTGCAACGCGCTCTACATGGGGCTTCCCTTGTTTCTGGTTCGGAGGCTGCAGCTGGTGCAGAATGTGGCAGCCCGTCTCCTTATGGGGACTGGGCGACGGGAGCACATAACACCGGTCCTCCATGCTCTGCACTGGCTGCCTATAGCGTACGGAGCCAGATTCAAGGTGTTGGTATTGATCTATAAAGCCCTGCACAGTCTGGGCCCCTCATACCTCGGGGACCGTCTCACCCTCCGTGCCTCAGAGCGATCTCTTTGGTCCGCTGGGGGCACCTTCTTGGAGGCCCCCTGGGTGAGACAGGGGGTCACAATGGAGAGGGTGGGCTGCGCTGCGACTCTGAAACTCCCTCCCGGAGGAAGTCCGCCTGGCCCCAGGTCTGCTGGCGTTCCGTCGAGTCTGCAAGACCTGACTGTTCGCCCAGGCCTTCGGAGGGGAGGAGGGGAGGGTTGGGTAGTTGAGGATATTGGGGATGTGGTGGGGGGAGGGTTGGAGGGGATTCATTTTTAAAAATTGTTATTGTATTTTTGTAAGCCGCCCTGAGATGCCGTAGGCATGAGGGGGTGGCTAAAAAATGCTTTAAAATAAAATAAATAAATAAATGGCTTGTTGCCCTTCTCTGCTTACCAACTTCACACACAATTATACCAGCTTAAACAAGAAACATGTCTTCCAGCCCCTTTATCATCTTGTATTGCTTTCACACGAGATGGCAGTGGGGGAGAAACTGCCGCGAGCCAAAGACACAGTTGGGGGAGGAGCGGAATGATGGAAGTTCCTCCTGTGTGAGTGGGGTTCTGTCACAATTTTTTTTCACAGATGACAGGGCTGGATTTTGATCCCTGTCATCCGCAAATAAAATTGTGACAGAACCCCGTGGAACTTTCGTCATCCCACTCCTCCCTCTGCTGCGTCTTTGGATTGCGGCAGTTTCCCCTCCACCATCTTGTGTGAAAGTGGTATAAAGTTGCTCTTTTCTAACTGTGTTTTTACAAGAAAGTCTCTTAAATATTAGTTCTGCATCATCATCTTTATTTTTATATAATGCCCCCCTGCCATGGCACTCGGAGTGCTTTACACACAATAATTTAACACAACTTTTAATCCTCACAACCTTGTGAGGTAGGTTAGGCTGAGAGAATAATGCGACTGGTCCAGTGCAACAATAAAGACAATGCAAAGTCCATCAAATGCCACTTGGGATTGTGATCCTATCTACAGATGATATGACACCCCCCCCCCCCCCAGGTTTGGGAACCTCTGGAGTAAACCATCCTCCAGGACAAGAAGCCATAGCCCCCATGTAAGAGGACTGAAGGTGTGTTGCTGGGGGGGCAGGGGGGAAAGACATTTGCTGGAACACCTAGACCTACCCTGCCCCCACCTTCCAGGACAAGGAGCCACAGCTCCCTGCAGGCGGCTGTCTATGGCGGCTGCTGAAGGTCAGCACTAAAGGCGGCTGCCTGTGGTGTGCCGGTGGTGGTGTAAAGTTATGGTGGTTGTTTTTTAATTGATTTTAAGTGTTTTTGTAAGGATCAGGGATGTGAGGGGATATGGTGAGTCAGGGGGGAAAGGGAGTGTCATGACCCCCCTGTGAGAGGGGTGGGAGGGAGTGTACCAGCCCCTTGGGGGGAGGGGAATGGGCATGGGGAAGGGTTGGGAGTAAGTGTCATGGTCCGGTCAGGGGCCGTGGACAGGGTTGTCTGTGCTGGTGTTATGCCCGGGCGGCCCGTGAGACACTTTCCCAATTTGCCCATGCCGGACCAGCGGGGTGGGGGTGGGGACCTCCCCGGACAGAGAGACTAGGGGGCCAGGCACTCCTCAGGAGCCGGGGAGTGCTCAGGGATCCCTGAAGGCTGTGACGACAACTGGCAGAGCGGCTTGGCCTGGGCTAGAACTGGTTGCCAAGGCAACCCCGAAAGAGGCCGCTGCCACTCCCGCAGCGCCATGGGGCCCAGAGAACGTCACAAGAATTTCAGAGCTGCAGTGACGCTCAGCGCGGCTCCAGACCAAACAGGCTAGAGGCATAAAAGCCAGCACCAGCTGTAGCTGAATGCTGTTGATGAGAGCTGCTGAGAGACTGGGCTCGTGAGAAAGCTAAGTGTTGTCTTATTGTCTGAATTACTGTATTTCTTGTTGGATCAGGTGATATTCTTGTGACCCCTGAGTGGACCTCCCCCCCATTGCCCTTCCCACTGTTTGACTGGAGAGTGATTGCAGAGTGTGTGCATTCATGATTCTCACCATTCCTGGGTCCCTGACCTCCCTTCCCCCATCTCTGCAGTGTATGTCTGTCCCTTCCCTTACCCTCAATTCCTTGGGACCCCTGCCCCCTTTGCTGCCCACTCTTCAGCTCACGACCTCCCTAAAGTCCCATGCACCCTGCGAGAGAGTGAGTGTGAGGGTATCTCTGGTCTTACTTGGCTCTGCACCCAATGATGATAGTGGCCTGATTCCTGTGGAGTCTAAAGGCCAACATACTATCCTGATGGGCCGTTTTCCCTCGAGAGTCTGCTTGCAAGCCTTAACACCAGAGTGCGTGCTTGGTCCTTTGTTGGTTCCCTCTCGTTCCCCCTACCCCCGTTACAGGTCCCCCTGTTAGAGGGGGTGCTGCATGGGGTAGGAGAGTGGGGAGGGATTCTTGGTCATGGTCCCCTGGTGAGAGGGGGGAGTTCCTGTAGGGAGAGGGGGGAAGGGGGGGGTTGGCTGGGGTGGGGCAGTTGTCCCCCTCTGCCCCCCTTGTAACTTTGCTTTCTCGCGTCCTGGGCCTGGAGGATAAGAACATAAGTGCCATACTGGATCAGACCAATGGTCCATCTAACCCAGCATCCTGTCTCCGACAGTGGCCAATCACAGTGGCTTGGGAGAAGCACCCAACTGGTCACAATGGGGGATCCATTCCCTGTTGTTTCCCCCCAGTTCCCGTCATGTTCCCTGATCCTGTCTGGCTAATAGCTTCTAATAGACCTATCTTCCAGAAACTTGTCCAAACCTCTTTTAAACTCAGCTATAGTACTGGCCCTTACCACAGCCTCTGCCAGTAGATTCCACAACCCAATTATACACTGAGTGAAAAAATATTTTATTTTATTTGTTTTAAACTTGCCACCCATGAGTTTCATGAAGTGTTCCCTAGTTCTAGTACTAGCTGAGAGGGTAAATAACTGCTCCTTGTTTATTAGTTACACACCACTCATGATTTTATAGACCTCTATCCTATCTCCTCTTAGTTGTCTCTTCTCTAAACTGAAGAGCCCCAACCTACCAAGCCTCTCCTCATACGGGAGCCCTTTCATGCCCTTGTTCATTTTTGTTGCTTTCTCTGTACCTTTTCTAGTTCAGCTATGTCTTTTTTGAGATGGGGCGACCAGAACTGCACACAATATTCGAGGTGTGGTCACATCATTGATTTGTATAGAGGCATTATGACCTCCTCAGTTTTATTCTCTATCCCCGTCCAAATAATTCCTAACATTCTGTTTGCTTTTTTGACCGCTGCTGCGCACTGTGCTGTGGATTTCATTGTATTGTCCACAACCACCTCCAGATTCTTTTCCTGAGTGGTAACTCCTAGCTTAGTACCCAGCATTGTGTACGCATAGTTTGGATTATTTTTCCCTACATGCATCATTTTGCACTTGTCCACATTAAATCTCGTTTGCCATTTAGATGTCCAGGCACCCAGTGTCATAAGATCCCATTGCAGTTCCTCACAGTCTGCTTGTGTTTTAACTACCTTGAATAACTTGGTGTCGTCTGCAAATTTGATCACTTCACTCTTAACACCCTTTTCCAAATCATTAATGAATACATCCTCCCAAGTCATCCCAAGTCCTCCTGAAGGCTCAAATCATGGCCCTCCTATGCTGCTGTTGGGATGATGGACCAATTAGGTTAGTCCGCCCTCAGAGACTAAAGGATCCAATTGGATTCCAGAAATCTCTGGAGGATTTACCTACTGATCTTGACGGCTGCTTTGTCAGTGACCTGGTCGGCCTGTGGAATGGAATTCTGATCAAGGCCATTGACACAGTAGCACCCAGGCATCTGCTCCCACCGCTGCGGCAGCACAGGTCCCCATGGTGTACAGAGGACCTGAGGCAGATGAAGTGGGTGGGTAGTTGGTTAGAGTGCAGGTGGTGCTTGACTCATGCTCAATCTGACAGATTGCAGCATAGATCATTTTTGAAAGACTATGCTGTGGTTATGATGGCGACAAAGAAGACTTTCTTAACCACTATCATGGCATCTGCGAAGTCTAGTTCAGCTGAGCTTTTCTGGGTGGTGAGAGGTCTGGTTAATCCAGTCTGTCTCTGCCAGGATTTGGAGTCATCTAATGCCTGCTGTGACATTTTTATTGATTACTTTGCAGACAAAATTCCTCATATTCACCATGACTTTGGCGCTACCATTTCTATGACAGAATCAGAGTTTGCACGTGTGGAGGTTCAGCCTTGTCCTTTTTATTTGGATCAGTCTCAGTTGCTATCGCTCACCGATGCCGAGGAAATGCTTGGCGCTGTGCGGGCCACCAGTTGTGAATTAGATCCATGCCTATCCTGGTTGGTAAAAGCGAGCCAGGAGATGTTAGGGGCGTTGCTGGCTGGGATTGTCAATTCCCCCCTATGGGAGGGCAGGATGTTGGACTCCCTTAAAATGGCGATTGTTCAAGAAACCATCTACTCAAGAAACCATCCTTGGATGCTAACTCCCCTGCCAGTTATCAACCTTCCCTTTTTAGGGATATAGGGGTGGGAGTTTTGGAAAAATCTCGGTTCTCGGTTTTTATCAGTATCGGATCTCTGCCTGCCGGTTCTCCTATTGGTTCTTGGTTCTCCTGGTATTGGATTTTTAATATTGTGGTTTTCCCTACTGACTTAAATGGGGAAAACTGCAGTGTTAAAAATCCGATAAAAAAAACCATGCAAAAGATCTGATACTGTCAATACTGAGAGAAAAAACAAGACATTGGATTAATCCAATAAAGCCATTATTGCGTACTTTCAGTTCTTGGCAATACTGAAGTTCCCATCCCTATTACGGAAGGTTATTGAACAGGTGCTGACGTGTCAGCTCCAGGCCATCTGGATGCTATCAGATTCCTAGACCCCTTTTTGTCTGGCTTTCGTGTCACCAGATGAAATTCCACCCTATTGATCCTATTAGATCTATCAGTGACTTTTGACACTCTTGATCATGAGGTGTTGTTGATTTAACTGCGGGACCTGGCCGAGTGTGTGTGTGCATGGACCCACTCTTCAGTGGTTTCACTCTTTCCTGTTGGAGAAGTCTCAGTGGGTCGTGATGAGCAATTGCTCATTGTTGCCTTGTGATCTCCCGTGTGGGGTCCCGCAGGCTTCCATCTTGTTCCTCCTCTTGTTCAATGTGTACATGAAGCTGCTGGACGAGATCATTGAGGGGTTTAGAGTGAGGTGTCATCAGTATGCTGATGACACCCAGCTCTACCTCTCTTTTTCATCCGACCAAGGTCCTGCAGTCTTGATGCTTATCTGTTGCCTGGCTGCTGTGTGGGACTGGATGAGGGTGGGTTGACTGAGGTTGAATCCTGACAAGACTGAGATGACGATGGTTGGCCGGTCTTGTGACTTGGGGTGGATTGGGATCCCTGTTATTGATGGGGTCCCCCTGTCACTTAGGTTCACAGCCTTGGAGTGCTCCTGGATCCATCGCTACACTGGAATCTCAGGTGGCGGTGGTGGTCAGGAATGCTCTTCACCAACTCCATCTGATGAGGTTGCATCCTTTTCTTTCTGATTTGGTTCTGGCAACCATCATCCATTCTTTCATTACCTCGAGGCTAGACTACTGCAGTGCACTCTATGTGAGGCTGCCCTTGAAGACTGTTCCAAAGCTGCAACTGGTGCAGAATGAGGCGGCCTGGCACTTTATGAGCGTGGGTCATCGGGAGCACATAACACCAGTGCGCCAGAATCTGCACTGGTTGCCTATTGTCTTTTGGACACAATTCAAAGTGCTGGTTTTGACCTTAAAAGCCCTAAACAGCTTGGGACTCACTTATTTGGCAGTTCACCTAGCCTACCATGTCCCATTGTGGCCTTTGCGGTTAGACAGGGATGCCTGTCTGGAGGTACTGGTTTTTAACCTGGTCTCCACAGCAAGGAGAACATTCTTGGTTGCCGCTCCACAGCTGTGGAACACCCTCCCATAGGAGGTTCATTTATGTCCTGGCTTGAGAGCCTTCATGAGGCAGCGCAAAGCTGTTTTATTCATGAGGGTATTTGGCAGTGAGGGTTAGGAGAGAGGGGAGTTGGGGGTGGGGGTAGGTATGAGTTAGGAGGTTGGAGGTTTTGGGTGGAGAGGGGTTGAGGGATGGTGTAGGGTTGTGAGGTATTTTATGTTTTTATATTTGTGGTTGTTTTCTATTTGTATTTTATATTTTGATATTGTAAGCCTCCCTGAGGTGCCATTGGCGTGAAGGGCGGGGTAAAAATTAAAATAATAAATAAATAGTTGTGTCATCCTTGCATTCAATATCCGTCTCCTTCCCTTATAACTAAGCAAAGCAGTGCACCTGCATCTTTTCAGCTTCATGGATGTATCCGTCTTTTCCTATGTTCTCCTCTCCTTAGTCTTTGCTCCATTGTCTATCCTAGATTGGAAGCCTCACAGAGCAGGAATCGGTCTCTGATCACAGCTATTTAGTGCGAGACACATTGTGTGTGCATATGTTGATAGCACCAACACACATACATGTTCAACCGCAACTGGGAAAACACTGCAAAAAGTGATTGAAGAAAGCTTCTCTGAATACAACCAGTGCACTGGATTCAACATTATTTGTGATTCATTTTTATCAGCTGTACATGAGTATTGATTTTCTTTACATAAATTCTTGGAGGACACTTGCTTTGTACTGGAAATTGATCTGGACATTTTACCATGGAGCAGAAAGACACTATGGGCATGATATTTGGGAAGATGCATCATTCCCCACAAATCCAGCTGTACTCACTGGGTGTTTAGAACTTGTGAAAATTGGACACTACACTATTACAGTTATGTTACAGCTTGAGTCAGTTACAGCTTGAGTCATGGGTAGTGTCAGGAGATGCCCCGGGATCGCGGCTGCAGTAGCCCTGGTCGGCGGGGCTCTGCGCGGAACGGACGGCCCCGGGGGGCCGGAAGCGGGAGGTTTGGGTGGATTGGGGG
This sequence comes from Sphenodon punctatus, assembly GCA_003113815.1. NCBI lineage: Eukaryota > Metazoa > Chordata > Lepidosauria > Sphenodontia > Sphenodontidae > Sphenodon > Sphenodon punctatus. Next base: position 743,874 of record QEPC01005946.1, read on the forward strand.
CGGAGCCGAACCTCAGCAAGAGACGGGGGCGGGACCCTGCCCCCTCCTGGCATCAGACGCGCTGCAGCACATGCCGACGGGGGAGGAGGGTGGAGAGCCCCGCCCGGGGGGGTGTACCTTAAGGCCCAGGATATAAATAGTGCCAGCGGGGCCTGAAGTCCCCGCCGGTAATAGTTCGTGAGAGACTGGCCCCGGAGCTTTGTGACCCTGATCCTGGAGTGAAGTTCAAACGGAAAGCGTGGTCGTTTGTCTGGATCCCATTCCCTTCTCCTGGTTGAAACTTCAGTGTCAGTGGTGAGTGAGTGATATCTCTGTGTCTTGGAGCGATAGTAGTGAAATCCTTGGGAGTCCTTGTGCCTTTTTCCTGTACATATCTGTTGTCCCTTCCAGGGCCTCTCCCCACATCTGCTCCCTTCCCTGGATTGCTAGACCCTATCCTCCCACCTCCTCCTCCCCCGTGGCCCAGACCTTGGGGCAACCCCTTCCCTTCCCCCTCTTCCCCCACAGCCTGGCACGGTTTCCTGGGTCCCGTGTACTCCCCTGATAGAGTGGTCACTGTGAGTGTGTTTTCCCCTTACCCTTTGGGGCAACTGGCTTGCTCTCCGAGTCCCTGTGATGATAAGGGTTGCCTTCCATTAATGAGGGAAAGCCCACCCACCAACCTGAGGGACATTATTACCGGAGGCCAACCTAGTAGTGAGAGCAAGCTGCCTCCTATTCCTGGGCTGAGTGTGGTGTTTTCCTCCCCCTATACCCAACCCCCTGAACCCCCGTTCCTTTTCCCCCCTACTCGTGACAGGTAGTGTATCTAGAATGAACACTTGCAACAAGCAGTTTGCCAAAATTCACAAATCAAAATATGATTGCATAAACTGCTTGTCAAACAACTGTGGCTGGCTAGTGGACAAGTCACTCAGAATCAGTCTGTCTGTACAGTACTGTAGGCCAAAATAAGAGATTGCTGTTAATACTTTTGACCTTCTCAGTACAGTTGCATACACTCTCCACGTCCAGTACCCAAACCCAAGAACCTGAACACCAAATTGCATTTATTAAATATGCACAAGAAAACCTCACAAAATACAGAAATAGATGCCCCCAAACAGCACATGTACAAACAGGTGACTATCACACAGGCACAAACATAAAGAGAGCCAGACCCATCAACCGTTATTAACATATTCAAAGAAGCTGCTAAGAAAAGACACAGTCAGGTGCTGAAACCCCGTTCCCTGCTGCAAACACACATGCAGACCAACAAGCAGTATTCCCAGCACCCCACCCCACCCCACCCCCTTGGGCCTGCAGGTTTAGACTCTGTGTGGGAAGCAGTTGTCCCTCTGAGAAGGACCTGGGTGGGTGTTTTCATTGTGTGTCAGAGAAGGACAGAAAGGAAAAGAAGAGGAACATGAAGATTATAGAGAACGAACATTACAGCCTGGGCTTTTCTCTTCCTTTTATTGCTGTTTAATCAGATTGTGGTGCAAAATAAAGGAGGAACACAGAGAATCATGCACTCCTATCCAAGCAAACACAGTATCCTTTCCTTCACACGTTCATTCTCTCACTTCTTTGATGCTGCAGGAACCACAGAAAAACACTAAATACGAGAGGAGATTAAAAAACAAAGAGTACAGTCCAAATCCCAGTCCTATGGCAGAGGGAATGCATTACACACATCCTGTCCAGATCAGATCTAAACATATATCTGAAACTAAAACAGAAGCTACCAAAACAGGATTGACCGACATTATTTAAAATGGAAAATAAAGAGATGTGGGAAAGAGTCAGAGGATGATCTTGTGGTTAAAGCACTGCGCATCTGAAGGCCACATAAGTGGAGAAATGGATTCCGAAAGAGCTGTCTATGCTGTACTCTCCTCTCATGGGAAAAGACTCTATGACCCAATTCAGATGTGCTTCAAAGAGCACTTACAAGTGCTGGAGGCAGGATCTGAATGCAAAGGATGTGCAGCTTTGATGATGTCTGAAAGGTGCTGCATGCATAATTGAAGCTTGTCAGCATACTGACATGTGCTCTCTACCAACCTGGTTGGACCTGGTCGGTAGAGCACACCTGTCAGTGTGCCGACAAGCTTCAATCATGCATGCAGCACCTTTCAGACATCATCAAAGTCGCACATTCTTTGCATTCGCATCCTGCTGCCGGCACTTGTAAGTGCTCTTTGAAGCATGTCTGAATGAGCTCTGAATCTAGTAGTGTCTGATAGCACAGCTCCTATTTAAAATATTACACACAAGGAACATCAGTATGAGTGGGTAACTTGTTCTCCTCCAGGGGCATAAGTTAGCCCCCAAAGCTATTAACAGACCAGTTAAACCCTCTTCAGAGCAGCATAAGAGTACCACAGAATTTGTCTTATTATTTTACTAACTTATTTTTCACTAATTTTTCTCAAACACTACTCCTGTTCTGGAGTGGACAGACACATTTATGTAGAAGGACTGTCACGCCCCGGCAACTGGAGCATTAGGAAGGGGAGGAAAGGCTGTCAGGCTCCGGGGACCGGAGCCTAGGAAGGGCAGGAGGGGTAGGCAGTGGAAAGGAAGGAGGAGACAAGGAGGAAAGTAACAAGGGGACCTCTCAGCCGCTCTCTGATACCAGGGAGACAGAGTGCTCAGCATAAGTACCAGCCAAGCTGGTCTAAGAAAGCAGACGGCTCATTATCGAGGTCAAGGAACGGGAAACCAGAGGCAGGAGCAAGGGGCCAGGGGCGAGGGAGTAGGGGCCAGAGGTGAGGGGGCAAGGAGCCAGAGGCGAGGGGAAGCAATGGGGAACCAGAGACAGGGAGCACTAGGGGAATCAAGGCTGGGGGAACAATAGGGAACAAGGGAACAATGGGGTACTGGGGAACCAGAGACAGGGAGCACTAGGGGAATCAAGGCTGGGGGAACAACACATCCGAACTGCGTTCTGTTCACCCATCCCTACAAGGGGTACAACAGAGAACTGGGGGAGCAATGGGGAACCAGAGACAGGGAACACTAATGGAACCACAGCTGGGGGAGCAACAGGGAGCCAGATACAGGGAGCATTAGGGGAATCAAGGCTGGGGGAACAACAGGGAACTAGGAGGCCCAAGCTGGGGGAGCAATAGGGTTATAAGGTGGAACAAGGAAGAAACACAGGACATGACAAACACAGGTGATAGGAGATAGGTCAATAGGGAGCAAGGCAGACTGTGAGGGACTCAGGACATGAGGGAGACAATGTAACATGGAAACATGACAGAGTGCAAGCAAGAGACAAACAGGATATTACACAGTGCAGGCCCACAAAGGGAACAAGAGTTACACACAACAGCAAGGGAGGGAAGTGCTACATCCACAAGGAACTCTAACACAAACAGGCATGTAAACAAGGCACAAGGCAGAGAGGAGAAACAAGAGAAATGGGCTGAGCAAGCATCAAGGAGGAATGACGAGAAGCTCCACACCCAATCAGGCTGTGGCAGGTGGGTGCATGCCCTCCACCAGGTGTGCATAGAGGACAGAGGGAGAGAGAGTGGGAGAATACCAAAAGGAGGAAGAGAGATGCTCCCTGCAGTAAGCTGCCAATAGTGCAGGAGGCAGACAGCACCTCACCCAAGCCCCAAAGCCAGGGGTTCAAGGCCTAGCTGTGACAAGGACATAAAAAAACACCATCTAGGTTTCATAAGTGCTGAAAGCAGCTTAATGAGGTATGGCAGAGACTGAAATCTCCATTACTGTGTGGTGCCTCTGCTACAGCACAAGCTCTCTCATTTCAAGCAGCCTTCAATTAAATGCATACTTCAAAGAAGCAGAGATCAATAGGCAGACAGAGAGGATGACAGTTAATTTCAGTTTGTGAAACAGCCACCCTGGCTGCTGGCTTATTGCAGTAGCAAGGGCAGCGAGATAAAATGGAAGGAAAGGAGAGTTTAAAAGTAGCAGAATTACAGCTGGAAGATTTATTTTGAAAGAAGATGAGGGAAGAAATAGCTGTAACATCGTCACCTACTAATGACCATGGAATGCTATAAAACTGGAAAAAAGAGTTCAGGTGCAAATCTGCTGCTCTTGTCCATAGGATGAGTGTGTGTAGGGGGGCATTCTTGCTTGCTGCCCCAGTTTTGTTGAACTCCCTTTCCCAGGATGTTCATTTGAGCCTGGGCCTAAGCATCTTCTGGAGGCAGTGCAAAATGTTTTTATTTGAAAAAGCATTTGGTGGGCAGGAATAGGGGCTCGCTGGAGGTTTTTATTTATTATTTATTTATTTTAAAAATTTGATAACCCGCCCCCTTCTGCCTAGGCACCCCAGGGTGACATACAGTATAAAAATATAAAATATCAATATAAATACAAATAAAACAACAGAACTCCAAATGGGTCATAACACACACACCCCCCAACCCTCCCACTACCCATCTCTCCCACCAAAAGCCTGGCAGAGCAACCAGGTTTTACATTGACGCCTGAAGGAGGGGAGATCTGGGAACCGGTAGACCTCCACTGGGAGGGAGTTCCACAAATGGAGGTGCGGTGACTGAGAAAGCGTCTCCCCACCGAACATGGGGGACCTCCAAAAGGTCGACCTCCCAGCCGACCACAGATGCTGCTCCAGAACCTGGGGAGTGAGGCAATTTTGTAGGTAGGTGGGGCCCAGGCCATGTAGGGCTTTATAGGTAAGCACCAACACCTTGAACCAGGCCCAGAAGGCTATAGGCAGCCAGTGCAGTGAACAGAGCACCAGAGCTATGTGCGCTCGGTGGCACATCTCCATAAGGAGGCAGACTGCCTCATTCTGCAGCAGCTGCAGCCTCCTAAGGGGTAACCCCAAATACAACATGTTATAGTAATTAAGCCTCGAGGTGATGAAGGCATGGATGATGGTGGCAAGGTCACAGTCTGAGATGTGTGGTCGTAACCGTCATACCAGATGTAATTAACAAAATGTGCTCCTTGCCACATCTGCCACCTGGATGTCCATGCGGAGCTGCAAGTTGAGGAGCACACCCAGACTGCGAACCTGAGGGACCAAGGCAGGGCACACCCCATCAATGATAGGGACCGCCACTCCCTCGGCCCTTCCCACCAGCATCATCTCTGTCTTGTCGGGATTCAACTTCAGGCAGCTGGCCTTAATCCAGTCCCCCACAGCTGTCAGACACCGAGTAAGCAACTAGACTGCCGGCCCTGAGTCTGCTGAAAACGAGAGGAAGAGCTAGGTATCATCAGCATATTGATGACATCGCACTCCAAATCCTCTCACGACCTCGCCCAGAGGCTGCATACACACGTTGAACAGGAGAGGGGATGGAATAGAACCCTGCGGAACCCCACATGTGAGATCCTGAGGAGATGAAGAACAGTCCCCCAGGACCACAGGGTGAGTTCTTCTGGCTAGAAATGAGTTGAATCATTCAAGAACAATCCCGCCCATCCCAGCACGGTTCCGCAGACGAGTCACCAACATCTTATGGTCAACAGTATCAGTTCAGTTCAGTTAAACTTTATTGCGGGGCCGATAGGCCATTGCAAAATAAAACACACACACACCCCAAAAGAAAAAAACAAAAATATACATAACAAACGATAAAATAGAAGGGAACTATCACACATACGTTTCCCTATGAAATTCATTCACCTCCTAATTTTGTTAGTATAGATATATACAAAAACTTAGATACAGCCCGGGTGATATCCTCTTTCTTATCCAATAATAATATTTTTATATTTTCATTCTTGTTATTCCCCCTGAAATTCTCCAAAAATGGACCTATTAAGCTAGTTCGAGCATCTAAGTACAGTGGGCACTCCAAAATAACATGAGCAACCGTTTCTATCTCCCTTAATGGACATGGACAGAGTCAGTTTTCATAGGGACTCTTAAAGTGACCATTAAAAGGACTGACTCCAAGCAATTAAATCTTGCTCATGAAAAAACAACTGTGTACTGCCGTATCTGTGAGTGAATTCAAGTAAGGCATAGGTGACATCAATATATTCCTAGGTTTTTATTTATCTTATTTATTTATCAAATTTCTACCCCGCCCCTCCTAAAACAGCTCGGGGCGGCTTACAATAAAAACAACCACATATATAAAATACATCTAAAACAGTAAAAACATTCCAAAATACAAACATTAAAAGTATTAAAACAGGGCCGGGAATCATGATAAAACAATAAATAGGGTAGGGGAGATAAAAAACCTTAACCGCCCCTCCCCAAAAGGTCTGGGCGAACAGCCAGGTTTTACAACTTCGCCGGAATGTCAAAAGGCTTGCGGCCAGGTGAGCTTCCTCCGGGAGGGAGTTCCAAAGGTGCGGCCTGGCCACCGAGAATGCCCTCTCCAATGTGGCCCCACGCTTAATGTGGGGGACCTCCAAGAAGGCACCCCCGGCAGACCGAAGGAGCCGCTCTGGGGCGCGGAGGGTGAGGCGGTCCCTGAGGTACGAGGGGCCCAGACCGTGAAGGGCCTTATAGATCAACACCAAAACCTTGAACCTGGCTCGGCATGCTATTGGCAACCAGTGCAGAGTCCGGAGCACAGGTG
>QEPC01005946.1:750491-791237 GCA_003113815.1 Sphenodon punctatus
AAGGCAGCCTTCGCGACTGCCTCCACCTGCCGCTCCAGGCAGAGATCTGCGTCCAATATCACCCCCAGACTCCGGACCTGCTGAGCTATAGGAGGGCGAACCCCCCCCAATCAGGGAGGCCACTACCTCCCTCGCGCTCCCCACCAACATCACCTCCGTCTTATTGGGGTTGAGCTTCAGTCTGCTCTGTCACATCCATTCCGTCACGACCTCCAAACACTGGGATAGCAATGAGACGGCAGGGTCTGGGTCAGTTGAAAAAGAGAGATACAGCTGAGTATCATCGGCATATTGGTGACATCGCACCCCGAACCCTCTCACAACCTCCCCCAAGGGCTGCATATAGACATTAAATAATAGTGGAGACAGAATGGAACCCTGCGGAATGCTGCATGATAAAGCGCGGGGGCAAGATGTCTCATCCCCCAACACCACCCGCTGGCTTCTCCCCAAGAGGAATGAACGGAACCATTCAAGAACAGTCCCATCCAGACCCCCCAGGTCACGCAGTCATCTCAACAGCAGCCCGTGGTCCATGGTGTTGAAAGCGGACGAGAGATCTAGCAGGATGAGAAATGTCGAACATCCTGCATCCATCTCCCAGCGGAGATCGTCGACCAAGGCCACCAACGCCGTCTCAGTGCCATAGCCAGGGCGGAACCCAGATTCAAAAGGGTCCAGGAAACCGATGCTATCTAGATGCACCTGGAGCTGGATCGCCACCTCCCGCTCAATAACCTTCCCTAAAAAGGGGAGGTTAGAGTGTGTCCACGTCCAAGGATGGTTTCTTCAGCAGGGGGCGCACCACAGCGTCCTTGAGGCAGGTTAACAGTATCAAAAGCAGCCGATAGGTCCAACAAGACTAACAGGGTAGATTGTCCCTGATCTAAAGCATGGCGCGCTGCGCAAGTCGTTGACTAAGGCCACAAGCACAGTCTCTGTGCCATATCCCGGATGAAAGCCAGACTGTGAGGGGTCCAGAAAACCAACCCGGTCAAGATGATCCTGAAGCTGCTGGGCCACCACCCATTCAATAACCTTTCCTAAAATGGGAAGGTTAGAGACAGGTCAATAGCTGGCAAGGGCATCAGTGTCAAGTGATGTTTTTTTGAGCAAGGGCCACACCACAGCCTCCTTAAGAGAGGGGGAGTTGAGGGGGGACAGTTGTTTGGGGTGAGGGTGGGAGCTTTTATTGTATGAATTTTATTATTGTTTTACTGTCACTGTTGTTTTGTTTTATGGATTGTAAGCTGCCCTGAGACTATGAGTGTTTTTAAATGAGATGCTTTGACATATGCCCCCCCACCCCACCCCCGGTACATGTGTCCAGCTGCTCATTTGAAGTTGGTGTGTGGGGGGGCGTGCTTCCATGTCCCATGCATGGGACACCGAGTCCCTGCAACGAGCACCGCCCAAAAATCCGGAGTGCCCTGTGAGGGCCAGAGCAGCCGCCTCTGTGGATGAGGCACCTATGCCAGGAACTGCCCATGTGAAGCCCTCCCCACATACTTCCTGTGCATGGGTGCCCTGCAGTCACCCCATGCACTGACCACGGCCCCCCTCCCACCGCTCTCATTTAAAAACACCCATTGTGGGAAGGGTAGTATATAAATTCAAATAAATAAAATAAAATAAATCAATCAATCAATAAAACTGATAACCTCTACAGAAGGAGAGGGTGCTATTCAGAGAGAGCTATATTTCAGCAGCAGGCAGATTTATATCCTGCCTAGTGGCTACCTATGTATCTGCTCATCCATCATGGGGGCTTTATACCTTCCACTGATGTGTCTGGCATTGTTCACTGCAGGAGAGAGAACACTGGGCCATATGGGCAGAGTCAAAGTTTGGGGGCATGGAAACTCAGTCTTGTCCTGTTTGCATGGATCAGTTACAATCGGTATCGCTCTCCAATGTGGAGGATGTGCTTGGAGTGATGCAGGTGACCAGTTGTGAATTAGATCTGAGAGGCTCTGAAGCTGTTGCTGGCCGGAGTTGTCAACGCCTCTCTTCGGGAGGGTAGAGTGCTGGATACCCTTAACAATTGTGTAGTCCTTGCTTAAAAAACATCTTTGGATGCTGACTCCCAAGCCAGCTATTGGCCTGTCTCTAACTTTCACTTTTTAGGGAAGGTTATTGAACAGGTGACTGGCCAACAGCTCCAGGCTCTTCATGACTGTCAGTTTCCTGGGCCCTTTAAAGTCAGGTATTCATCCTGGGTATGACACGGAGAGTGTGCTTGTGGCCTTGGTCAATGATCTGTACCTGGAGACTGACAATGGGAATTGTACCCTGTTGATCTTGTTAGATCTTTCAGCAGCCTTTGACACTGTGTTGATTATGAGGTATTATTGACTGTGGGACCTGTTGGGGGCATGCGGGACTGCTCTTGGGTGGTTCCATTCATTCCTGTCGGGGAGGCCTCAGTGGGTGGTGATGGGTGATTGCTCATCATCCCTCTGTGACCTCTCCTGTGGGGTCCTGCAAGATTCCATTTTGTCTCCCCTGATATGTATATGAGGCCGCTGGGCGAGGTCATTCGGAGGTTTGGTGAGAGGTGTCATCAATATGCTGATGACACTGAGCTTTCCCCCTCATTTCATCTGACCCAGGTCCGGAAGTCTTGGTACTTACCCATTGCCCGTCTGCAGTTGATGACTGGATAAAGGTGAGCCAACTGAGGCTGAATCCTGACAAGACTGAGGTGATGAGAGTGGGCTGGCACTGTAAATTGATGGGGATTGGGACTCCTGTTATTGATGGGGTCTGGCCCCTTCTGGTCACTCACTCCGCAGTCTTGGAGTACGTCTGGACCCCCTGCTGCATCAGGTTGTGGCTGTGGCCAGGAGTGCAGCTGTGGCCAGGAGGATGGGTTTTAAAATTATTATTATTATAAGCTTTTATATAGCTCCAGCGATGTACCTGGCGCTTTATAGAGAATAAAATAGACACGGTCCCTGCCCAAGAGCTTACAATCTAAAGACAGGGGAAAGGGAGACAGGGAAGGGGGAACAGAGGGAGAGACAAGGGATGCAACATTCACGAGGATGTGAGAACTCAGGTACACGTTCTTGACTTGGTTACAGTAAAATAGGAGTTTGCAGATAACAGGTGGGGGATAATCCTGGGTGGGGATGATTAGCAGGAGTTAGGAAGGGCAGAGCAGAAGAGGTGGGTTTTAAGGAGGGATTTGAAGGTGTGGAGGGTGGGGGCAAGGCAGACGAGGGCAGGGAGGGAGTTCCAGGCGTGCGGGGCAGCAAGGGAGAAGGGACGAAGGCGGTTGGGGGAGCAGCGGAGGCGTGGGAGTGTGAGGGAGAGGATGGAGGAGGAGCGGAGTGGTCAAGCAGGGGTTCGGAGGGAGATCAGGGCAGAGGGGTGGGGGGAGCAAGGTTGTGAAGGGCTTTGTAGGTGAAGACGAGGAGCTTGTGCAGAATAAGCTCAGGAAGGTGAAGCCAGTGGAGGGAGGAGAGGAGAGGCTGCACATGGTCAAAGTGACGTGCTAGGTGGATGATCCTGGCAGCAGAGTTTTGAACAGAGATGAGGGAGGAAAGGTGAGAGCGGGGAAGGCCAGAGAGGAGGAGGTTACAGTAGTCAAGGCGTGAGATGACTAGGGCATGGATGAGAGTTTTGGCAGAGGAGACAGACAGGAAAGAGCAGATCTTAGCAATGTTGTGGAGGGAGAAGCAGCAGGATTTGGCCACGGAGTCAATGTAGGGTTTGAAGGTAAGGTGCAAGTTGAAGATGAAGCCCAAGCTACGGACTTGGGGGACAGGGAGGATGGAGACCCCGTCAATGGCAATTGACAGGGAAGAGGAAGAGGAAGGATTGAGAGGAAAGATAAGGAGTTCAGTTTTCGCCATGTTCAGTTTGAGTTGGCGTTTAGACATTCAGGCGGAGATATCAGAGAGACAGTTGGTGAGATGAGCCTGAACAGAGGGAAGGAGTGCAGAGAGAGAGTTGAGTGTCGTCAGCGTATAGGTGGTATTGGAAACCGTGGGAGGCTATGAGTTTGCCTAGGGATTGGGTGTAGATAGAGAAGAGGAGAGGGCCAAGGACAGAGCCTTGGGGAACCCCCGACTGAGAGGGGCAGGGAGGAGTACGGGGAGGAGTTAGGAAGGGCGGTCAGAAAGGTATTTTCTTTTATGCATTTTATATATTTTATGTATATTTTAAAATATTTTATTTTTTGTAAGCTGCCTCGAGCTGCTTAAGCAGGTGAGGCAGGATATAAAAGTTGGAAATAAATAAATAAATAACTAAACGGCCTAGGTTCCACAAATCTGAAAGCTCGCCTGTCCTGCTCTGTCGTGACCCCTGTGGTCATCCAGGAGCGCCCTTCTGCAGGTTCCATCTGTTACTCTTGTCTGGGGGACAAAGGTATGCTGAGGAGCGTTCTCAGATGCTGCCCCAGTGTTCTGGAACTCCCTTCACCTGGAGGTTCACTTGAGCCTGAGTATGAGCATCTTCCTGAGGCGGTGCAAAATGTTTTTGTTTGATAAGGCATTTGGTAGGTGGGGATAGGGAGTGGTTGGTTGTGTGTGGTTGTGGGTTGGGTGAGGAAGGGAAGTTTTTATGTTTTAGTGGGTTTTTTATTTATTGTAAGCCACCCTGAACCATCATACGAAGGGTGGCATATAAATTAAATAAATAAACAAAACAGGTTTATTGGCCTGATCTGATATGACAAGTGCTGTTTATCTAGTGTATTTCCCATTTCTATTTGACTTATCAGTATCTGCATCCTGCTTCCCATTCTCCCTCCCACCCATGTAGATGCGCCCAGCACAATGTGGAATTTGGGATGGCACAGCGGCAGGGTGATGCTGTTGGTGAGCTACACATTTGTCAGAAGCTGCTTCATTACGCATGTGACTGTTTCAGTGCAGCCACTGGAACAACCTTGGAGAGAGAAAAGCAGAATTTCTGCTAAGTTGGAAATTTCCCACAAGCTTCACATTTAATACAATGGGGACCTCTTTTTAAAAAGGATCCTGGCTTTCTCTTTCTGCGTTGTCTATTTCTCATTTGGAGCATGGATGTAACACAATTCACAGAGAATTGTATGATGCTTGATTCTACCTACAATCCTAGGACCCAAACAATGTTACCACACTACTGTGGCATTGTTGTGCTGTACAGTGTAATCCCCTGACATGGAAACTGTTAGCGTAAAGGGGTTTCTTGTTTGATCTCTCTCTCTCTCAGCTTGTCCTATTAACTCTTTCCTTGGCTCTGTTGTCTCTCTCTCTTCCTGTTAATTTATTCTCTCTCTTTTCTGCATGCTCTCTCTCACTCGCTCTCTTCTTTTCATTTCTCTTTCTTTCCTTTCCCCACCTGCACAGCAAACTGAATAATACAGCTTGCCATAAAGTTGCCTTTCCATTCTATTTAGTCTTGCAGTGTAGACATATCACACTCCTCCAGTGACCTGGCCAAAGCAGGATCTTTGCCATACATGTTCTTTATTAACAATGCTGTTCAGCCCTTCACCAATAAGTCCATCTGTATAATATGCACACAATCCAGTATAATCTCGATGGGTACCTTCTCAGTATACCCCACCTGGCTAGAACCAATCCCTCCTAGCCAGGTATCTCATAGTCCTTTACATCGTTATCTGCTTCAAGGTCCCTCTGGCCAGGCACCATACCTTCTAGCTGGGTATAATCCTCCTTGTTCCCAGGCAGCCTTCTGGCCATGGGCTATCTCAGCCCCTCTCAGGCAGAGCCTTCGAAGCTCCTGCCTTTTCCTTAGCAGTTCCCCCTACTGAACGTCTAGCTCAGGGTTTGTAAGCCAGTCTCCAAACCCAGCTGGCTCCATTCACCTAGTTAGGCTGTTAGGCTTCAGGCTTTCCCAGTAGCCTACTCCAGGCTCTCCCCCAACCTAACTTGTACCTGTATTTGCCTTTAGCACCTGCCCATGGTGTGGTCCTCTATACACACATGTCCCTGTGCTCCTCTGGTTGGTGCACCTGAAAGGACCAGGCATCCAAAGCCTGTGCCCTGCTACAGGGTACAAAACACAATTCATGGATATGCACAATTCATTCACACAATTTATTTCAGGTATTCATCTGGGGGGTTTGTTTGGTTTTTCTGGTTATTTTTGTTCAAATATTCAGTTATTTAGTGGAATATCCAATCAAATAGCCAAAAATGAACAAAAAAAACTGGGAAAAGAGGAGTTTCCATGAATATGAAAATATTCTTTTCAGTGTAAATATTCATTCAAATATTTGGAGTGTGATCCAAAAATGTGAATAATATTCACAAATACAGAACTTGCTATTTATTTAGTGACTACACTGAAGTCCAATGGCAAAACTCCCATTGACCTTAATGGTGGAGGGAGGACTGTCCTGTAGGCCAGATTCACTGGTATGCTCTAACTGTTTTACACTGGTCTGGAGACAAGAAACTCAGCTCAGTCATATCCACTCATGCTGGGTTTATCACTAGTGCTTAGCTTTGTCAGAGACAGATTGGATCAAAGCTCTCAGAGTAATGGTGAATTCACTGCCTTGTTTTAAAGCCCACTGAAGACATCCATGTCACACCAGCACCCACACAACATGCCTGTATCTCTACTGACAGGGCTAAATAGTTCTCCTGCCACTAGTACTTCACTAACTCATTGCTATGCGGGACCATTTTATTTTATGATTAGGAACTCTTTCTTTTCTTCCTAATACGATTTACTGCCAACCCTGCTTGCTTCAAATCAGAGTCAGCGACATTGCTAACTGTTTCTGCTGTCTGCACTGCAGGTTTATTTAATAATCAGCCAGTTTTGTCCTACTACTTGGGAACTGGCTATGACTGTGATGTTCAAGGACAGCTCTCTCTCTCCCCCGCACACACACACAAAAGAAACCCACCTAAACCATTATCTTCTGCTGCTGTCAGAGCAGCTCTCGGTTGGCTAGAGGCTTGTCTGGCTACCCCCTCCCACTTCCCATGCGATATAAAGCACAGTTCCCAGGCTGAGCTTCCAGACTACAGCACAGGGCTACAGTACATAGTGCTGCTGTTGCTCTTCCTTCCAGCAACACAGAATAACCTGTTACCAGCTAAACACCTGTCTGCCCAGAGCTCAGCATGTGTCGAGGCTTAGCTGCACTTCCTGCCACCTGCTTGGAAAGGTAAGAGGATTTGAAATCCTGGGGATTTTGAAAAAAAAAGAGAAAGAACCAAATAATCTGGACTAGACTTTATGTTCCTTTCTGCACTGACAGTGACACTGTAACACCATGCATGGCACAAACTCTCTTTAAGACACATTTGATTTAGCTGAATAAGAGATGCTTAGCGAAGGGAGCATAAGGATAAGAGGTAAGAATAGAAATTGGAAGTGATAGATCTATGCTTATTTTTTTGAAAAAATACATGATCTGTTTTGTTACCTCCTTTCAGTTATAGAGTCCCCTCAAGAGAAGGACTACTTTATCCTTCTGTGGAATAGATTGGGTGGGTTTGGGGTAGGGTTGTGAGCCCCCTCACATGGATGTCGGCAATGGGGAGGTGGTATTAGGTGAGGGTTGGGGGCTTTTTCAGTTGTTTCTCTACTGTTTTTATGGATTGTTTTTTATATATTTTTTTAATATAAGCTGTGAGCTGCTCTGAGCCTTTTTTAGGGAGGATGGGAAAGAAATTTAAATAAATTAAATATATAAATACTTCTGCTAAGAATGGCCAGGCAGAGATCTGTGCTACATGTTTTTTAGGACAGGACTAGGTTTGTACCCATGACACCTATATGAGCGGGGTTATGCTGGCAGCATTTGCGCTATGTACTGGGGGGCGAAGGGGGTATGACAGGGAGAGAAGGCAGTACAGCAGGCAGATGTCTTGATACTGTTGCAGAGATGTGCTGGTAGGGAGGCGCCTAGGTATTGTCGCATGCATATGTCGGTCTGTCGTGCTGCAGAGATGCTGTGGCATTAGCCACAGAGAAGTGTTAATAATGTCAGACACTGTGGCAAGGAGCGGTCTGCGAGTGTCGCAGAGACACTGTCACAGATACGTTGCGGCAAGCAGCTAACTCAAAGACGCTAGCAGGGAGCTGTCTCCGTGTTGTCACAGAGGCGCAACACAGAGTTGCCTTCACAGCATCACAGAGGTGTTGTGACATGAAGTTGTGTCTGTGCTGTTGTGGGAGTGGGAGACTTTATGGCATAGAGCTGCGTGTCTAAGAGCAGGAAGCTATCTCAGTACTGGTACAGGGACGCTCTGGCTGCCCGCTGTTTTTATTCTGTTACTGAGAAGAAAGTGGATTTTATATTTTCCCAGAAACTCCATAGCAAAGGGGAAAAGTACTGAGGATCATGTGGTCAGGGGGTAGGAGAAGGAGCAGAGATGGCTAGCATACTGTTGAGGGAACACCATGGAAGAGGAAACTAAAGGGACAAAGTCTGATAAGAAAGCTTCTTCCATGCTATGAATTCAGGCAAACAGCTGTACATGCATTGTAAAATTAGGACTGATATGAGAAAACATGACCTCCTAAGGGAATGTGTGCTACTGAAGCTGGGAATTGTAGTTATTGATTTGGATAGGAAAAAGAGGAGTAGTTTTGAGATATTTTAACTCCTAAATAAGGGGGTAGACTAGTCACTGTAGATAATGAACCAAATTCATTCCTGGATGAAGGACTGTAACTCTAACAAGGTCCAGGGGGCTACAGCTGCTTCTGGATATCCATGTGGATTCGCATTCTTGGATGATTCCATGACGCAGAGAGAGAGGGGTACTTCAATGTCTGGATACAGTCCTCATGCTGAAGATGCTGTCTGGGGGATAAACAACTGGCCTTTCATTTCACGAGCATGAACTTCTGCCCCCTAGTGGTCATTGTTTCCCTCTGAGTTGGTATCCATTTTAACCTTCTGTTCTTGTCTTTCAGAGCCAAAGAGTTCAAGACTCGCTTGGGGATCCTGATTAATAAACCACCGGAGGTGGGAACTGAGAATGGATATGTGAGTCAAGGCACCAAACAAAGGTGAGCTATGTCTATTCATTGTGCCAGCTCAGCACAGGGACACCACCAGGAACAAGTGCTGTAAATGGGCAGGGAGAAGAAGGAAAAAAATGACAGCAGCACAACACTGTGGGTATTGTGAGCACTAGCCCCCAAGGACTGCATAGGGAAGGGCCCATGTCTCTTTCCTTCTGTGGCAAAAAGCATGATACAGCTCTCCACCCCCAAAATCTCAGCGTGAAATGTTCACTTCCAGCTCTATGATGAACTCTGAGTGGACAAAAGAAGCCCCTTGGATTGTGGCATCTAGTTCAGAGTGAGGTTCCCATCATCAATCTAGAAACCAGAATGGTTTAATCAGCTACTGGAGTCCCCTATCCAGTTGCTGGACTTTCTATGCCTCTCAAGACTAGAACCTTTGCTGTTTGGAAGGAGCTCCCCTTTGCCTGAGTTGACAGTAGCTCTACTAAGCTTGCCACAGCTCGGAGTTATGGTTTTGAAAATGCCGTCTATAGATGGACATCTGGCCATAGTTCCATTAGGGACCAGAAATCTAGTGAGACATCTAAGAAAGTAAGAGAAACTGGAAGAAAGAGAAGACTCAGGAGGTAATAAAGCTGCTAGGCTCACTCTGTAGTTCTACTCAGTACTATAGTAGTCCTTTCCTGTTCCTCTGTCTTTAGTCAAACAAATTGGCAGCTCTCATGGAGCTTTTCCACCCATGAGCATGGTTTATTTATCTTTTCCTTTCTTCTACAGACACTCCTTGAATAATGTACTGGGATGGCAAGAGTCCTTCAATCATCTGCTGAAGAGTAAAAGTGAGTATGAATCTCTTGTATCATCCTATAGAGAGGAGCTTGCTCAAATTGAGCAGGAAGAGCTGATTGTAAGCCTCGGTGTAATAAGTAATGTCCTCTCTTCCACAAACAAGAATGAATGGCTGGTACCTCTGGGTCCAATCTAACGTCTACACGTGCAACAATTGCAGGTTGTGTGCACGTACCAAGCATGCATCATGTGCCCACCAAATGCAGGATATACGCACATTCCATGCATTTGGTGTACACACATCCTGCACTTGAGGTGCATGCAGTGTGCACTGAGTGCACATGAACTTGGTGAGTGCACAGACCTTGGATTGGCCCTTCTGTCTGCAAGAACAGATTGTTTTCCCATCCTGGGAATGCCTTGAAACAGGGAGAACAAGTGACTGGACAAATACAAGTTGCAAAAACCAAGGAGCAGTTCTATATAGTTACAGTTCAGGTTACCACTTGTTAAACTTGCTATCTCATTGCAATGCTATTCATTTCAGATTTTGGGGTGGGATGGGGTTAGAACTCGAAATTCTCTTGCAGACTGACGTAGCCATCCATCCCAATTTCAATCCAGGACAGACCCATGGAGAATGAGAACATTCCACAAATTTAGAAAAGGGTAGTAAGTCTCCTAGAAAGCCACTACTTGTTCCATCTAGAATACCAGTGGCTGAGCTCCCACATCATTTCTCCAGTCCCTCTACAGCCCTCCTTCTGATCTCTCCTGTGCACTCTCTGATTATTATACCATTACGGGAAGGACAACAGACATGTAGAATGTACTGATATGGCCTTGGGTGTGTCCTCATCTATACTTGTTAGTTGGAAACTAGTTTATTGGACACCAGAGGCCAATTAATAGGCAGACTTGAAATTATGGAATCTGTTGAGAGAAAACAGTGAAATAGTTTCCTATTCCTGTGTGAACTCCCAGAGACACTTTCCACTGATGCCTAGTCACTCAACCATGATATACTTTTAAAAAGTTCTATTTTACTTTCTTTTTTGAGGCTATAGAAATGAGATTTTTTCAAGCTATCCAACCTGTATGATGTTGCTTTCCTTCTTCCTTTCCTTCCCCATCCCCTTCTAACTCTCATATTCCTGGTCCTTTATAGGTGGAGTGGCGGCATTCCACACCTTCCTAAAGTCAGAGTTCAGTGAGGAAAACCTGGACTTCTGGCTGGCCTGCGAGGACTACAAGAAGACCCACTCCAAAATAAAACTGGCATACAAGGCCGACAAAATCTTTGAAGAATTTGTTCAAAATGAGGCTCCTAGAGAGGTCAGTATCATTCTTCAATCACAGAGGCAGTACCACATGGTTTGCAGGTGTATAGGGAACAATTCAGTTCCTGTATCTCACTTCCATTTTCCACAGTCAGATGATCCCCCTCCTCCCAACCAACTTGGCTAATAGTAATTGATGCATCTATCTTCCATGAACTTATCCAATCCCTATTTGAACCCAGTTATGCCACTGGCCTTCATAACATCCCATTAGCCAAGGGATATAACTTCATGCTCAGGGCATCTTGAAAACTCTGTCTTCTAAAGCTGGGAGTGAATGACGGGATGGATTCCGCACCTGAGGCTACTTGCCCACATTACAGCGGCTGGTGATTCTCCCGGTACTTATGCCAAGCTCTACACGTGGGCG
This sequence comes from Sphenodon punctatus, assembly GCA_003113815.1. Classification (NCBI taxonomy): domain Eukaryota; kingdom Metazoa; phylum Chordata; class Lepidosauria; order Sphenodontia; family Sphenodontidae; genus Sphenodon; species Sphenodon punctatus. Next base: position 761,949 of record QEPC01005946.1, read on the forward strand.
TGGCGCTAAAAGCATCATCAACTGTGTCCAGTGGCTTTTTTCCGTATGAATGTCAGGGCTGAATTTTGAGCCCTGACATTTGTAGGAAAAAAAGCCACTGGATGTGGCTGATGACATTTTTAGCTCCACGCCCACGTGTAGAGCTTGGCGTAAGTTTCCCGGTCGTGAGATTCCCCACCGGGAAAATCACTGGCCTCTGTAATATGGGAAGTGGCCTCAGTGATTGCCCTTTGTAAACGTCCTCTGAAACATCTGTTCCTAGCTATTATCAGAGACAGGACACTGGACCTTTGGTCTGACCCAATATGGCAATTTTTATGTTCAAAGTTAACACAACTGTGTAATAGTGATGTTCTGGGTGTTAGCATTCGACACACAAGATGTTACTGCTAAGAAACATATTTAGGCTGCTTTCAGATGCCCAAGAAAGCAACCTGTGGTGATCCGATCAATGGATTTTGTGCAGCCTGATCTGCTAAACTGTTAATTCAGTGATAAAACAGTTGAAAAATGCTTGGGAAGTTAAGCTTCTGTTGAAACACAGGTCACCTTGCTACAGAACCTTGTAGCCTTTCCAAAGTTTTCCATAAACTCTAAAATGAATGTTGGGATAGCCTGGAACAAAGCAGCTTGACGGTGGGAGCAGGGGTGGAAGAGCAGCTTCACTACTGATATGGTTATCATATCTTACTCTGAGTGCTACTCTCCCCTTTCCCAAACCAAAGCTGTTTTATTATTATTATTATTATTATTATTAACAAACATTTATATAGCGCCAGCAGTGTACCTGGCACTTTACAAAGTAATAAAATAGACACGGTCCCTGCCCCTAGGGCTTACAATCTGAGAGACAGGAGCTGGGGGAGAGACTTAGGAAGGGGAACAGAGGGAGAGACAAGGGGTCTAACATTAATGAAGATGCGAGGTCTCAAGTGCACGTACTTGGCTTGGTTACGATGAGAATTACAACTAGAGTTGGTTGGAGATTTCAAACTGGTTTTCATGAGATCTTGTTTCCATTTCCCAAAGATCTCTAGCTATGATATGGGTGTGAAAATCCTCCTCCCCTTTTATACATACTGCTAGCATGTAGATTATGGCTGCAATCTTCAAATTGCTTACTCTGGAGTAATTCCACTTAAACCCATGAACCAGGGATGGGGAACCTCAGGCCCGGGGGCCAAATGCGGCCCTCAGCAAGTTTTTATGTGGCCCCTTTCCAGTGCCTGGATCTGGCCCCTGGCTCCAGTCTCTACCCTCAAGCAATGAAAAATTAAGCTCATGATAATGGAGCAGAGAGGAGGGCATGCTCATAAATATAGGGGACAAATGCCCAGCACCAATCCATGATCTGGGCCCTCCTTTTCTTGAATAAACCCATTAAGCACCCCCACCCTCTATGTGGCCCTCAGAGCTCGTACTAATATTCAGTGTGGCCCCCAGGACAGAAAAGGTTCCCCACACCTGCCATAAGCGGTTTGTAGATAGTAGTCTAGATCTGTAGATCACTCACACCAACACATGTATGGGAATGGCTTTGCATCAAATGAACACTTGGGTACCTCATCCTTCCCCACAGGTGAATATTGACCATGAAACCAGAGAAGAAACCCGGAAAAACCTGGCAGATGCCACTTCTACTTGCTTTGACGCAGCACAGGCAAAAACCTACACACTAATGGAAAAGGATTCCTATCCCAGATTCCTGAAATCTGCCTCCTACCGTGACATGAAAGAAGAGGCAATCAGCTACAGCAGTGGCAAGCAGGCACACATCTGAGCTAGCCCTCAGTCAGTGCAAGAAACTGCATGATGGGGGAGAAAGAACCGCATGACAAAGCAGAAGAGGCAGGGGCTTGAGAAACAGTGAGTGAGGCACTGAGGGCTTGGAGAAGTGGGGTTTGGCAGTTGTCGTGGGGGTGGGTCTATCCTGACAAAGATGCCCAGGACCTCAAATGCTTCCATGTGCCCCAAAGCTACACTGGAGAGAGACCCTTCCTGCAAATGGGGTTGGAGACTTTGAGATACCAACTGTGAAGAAAGAGAAATGGAATGGATCAACATGTTCCCATGATAACAACAGGGGGCAAGCATACATGTAAGGATCTTCAGCAGCGGGAAAGGGGCTGAATTCCCCTCTAAATTGTTCTCCACCTGATAGTGAACTTTGTGTGTCTATGTCTGTCTGTATGCACAGGAGAAAGCCTCAGGCCGTTTTTAGACGAGCACGGCGGCGCCTGCGCTTGTTTTCAAAAGAGCCGACAGTCCATTCTACACGTGATGCTGCTGCCGAATACGTGCATGCGCGGGCGACGTGCATCCATTTCCAGCCGCGTATGACCAGCCTCGATCGCTGACCCAGTCAGTTCGCGGCCGTAAATGGATGCGCATCGCCCGCGCATGCGCTTTTTTGGCGGCAGCATCTCGTGTAGAACGGACTGCCGGCTCTTTTGAGAAACAAGCACGGGCGCCGCCGCGCTCATCTGAAAACGGCCTCAGTCTGCTCTCAGGAACCTGCCTCTGTACCTGCACAAATCATAAATAACTATAAAGTGTACATAGCACACAGGAGCTTGCCACTTCCACCATGCTGGGTCCAGGGACCGGACCCCATTGTTTGCATGTTTCTACACCTGTTGACGTCTCCAGCACTGAGAATCATAGTGATGCGGACAGCACTTTGTGTTGGCAGCCAGAGGAATCCTGCATCTACCTTGATTTCAAGTGCTTGTATCTCTGCTATGCATGCTCTTGGAAACACTTTTAATTCCTTCCAGCGAGATGTCCTCATAACGCAGACATTTGTTTTTTATGTACGGTACATGGGCACATGCATAGTGCCTCTAAGATTGTTGTGTGTAATCTTGGGTTATGTGTACTATTTTTATTGCTATTACTTACACATGTCCACAGATGAGCACAGCACTTTACAAAGCACATATTTTAGATAAGCCCTTGCCCTTAGATACATAGGAGCAATCCTCCGCCATTAACATTAATGGGAGTTGTGCAATTGACTTTAATGGATAGCAGATTGCACCCTTACTTGGAATAGGACTTACTGCATCTATCACATCAAATGCACCATGGTGATAGGCAACACACAAAAACCTAGAAAAAAAGGAGAGAATAGAACTTCAGTATACTCAAAAGGTGTAAGCAAATGAGACGGGTCCCCACATTGCGCCCCCCCCCCCTTGCCCTGAGTTACCTGCTTGTGTGCAGGGCACCTGTCAGATATTCACCCTGGGTTGGACTGGGATTGCCCCACACAGCGTCATCCCTAGAAAGGCTGAGCACACTGTGCGGGGTAACCTGGCTCAAAGTGTGGCAATGCGTTGCTCCAGGGCCACCTTCCATCTGATGGGTGTGTGTGTGTGTCATGGGGCGGGGTCACGTTCACCACCATAGAGTCACGGTCACAGCTGAGAGCAGTTGTGGGAGTGACTGCAACTCTGTGGGGGAGGGGAGGGGACAGCATCCAGGCAGACCGCAGCCAGGAGATCTGCTGGCCCATCTGCTAGGGTCTTCATGGAGCCTGGGCGAGGTGGTTGTGTGGGGGCATAGAGCAGCTCTGGGTCCAGCGGGCTCCCAGCCCATGTGTCAAAAAGCAGGACACTAAGGAGACAGCAGTTAAACTCCTACTCTGGCAGTGGGTTTGAGGAGGAGAGTTGGAGAAAGCATGAGGCTACATGAGAGGGAAATTGGGGAATGATGTGAAAAGATGCAAGAAGTTTATGCAGCAACTCCTCTCCCCAAAACAGGGGTATCTGGTTGAAACCAGGCACAACACATTAGATTAAGATGGAGCCTACTGTACACAGGTTTATTGTTGCTTTAAAAAAAAAATATATATAATTTTTTAATTTGAGTTTTCATCTGCAAGATGTGTACTTCAGTGAGGGACTGTAAAATGGCTCTTCTACATTGTGTGTGTTCGCCTTTCTCAGCTAAACAATTCCCCGCTCAGCCTCTCCATGGCTGAGCCACAGGTATCAGGAGAGGAGCCCTGTGAGGAAAGTCTGTTGTGAGGGGTCTGCCTTCTTTTCAGAAAGCTATGGATCTTGTGTTTCTCAGTGGATGTTACATATGTACTTGGGCAGGGCAAAACAGATCACTGAATGAAATGTGGAAGAAGAAATAGAGAGATCTCCCTTGGCTTTAAATCTGGACAGTGGTTCCTAAACCAGTGGTTCCCAAGCATTTGGACAACATGATTCCATTTTGAGATTTCAGTCGAATTGTATGACCCTGTAGACACTGACAGCAACAAAGACATGCAAAGTATATGAAGGATCAATCAAAACTGCGACTCCACCTACAGATGGTGTAATGCCCTCCACCTGATATCTTGGCCCACAGTTTGGGAACCTCTGACCTAAACAGATTAAATTGATATTCAGTTGTGGTACTTTGGCCCTTTTCACATGAGACACCCGCCCATGTGTGCGACTGGTTGGGGAGTCGAGGCATCCGTGTGACAGCTGGTGGGCCGGGAGTGCGTGCACGCTCCTGCGCTCCACCCATCTCCACCAATTCCCCACGCACTGAGGTATTGCACAAAACGGAGGTGCTTCTGTGCATGGAGATTGGTGGAGATGGGTGTGCATCCGTGTGATGGGCCACACACACAGAGCACACCTGCCATGGCGCCCACCCATCCCCCTGCACTGCAACTTCTCCCGACCCGTTTGAAAAGGGCCTTTAAATGCCGAGCAGGTTCTCTGTGCCCAGCAAGCCACATGCAATCTAGAGTTCTGTGTGTGTAATTACATTCAGAGCAAAGCCCTGAGACCCTGGATGTGTGAGCACACGTAACCAGCTGCTGCTGGACAATACTTCTTTGAGGATGCATGTAAGATATTTTATCTTCTGAGATTTTCAGCACAAGGGTGGATATTCAAAAACTCAAATGTTTGCATTTCCTGTGATTAGTTCAGATGGTCACTCAGATTGTAAAGCTGCAAGTGCAATAGAAAAATTGGCACTAGTGCTAGCAATAAGTCATGTGCTAATATAAATTGGGGTTAGGTGCTTGTCAGCAGAGCACCATGAAAAAAACTGCACAAAGCTGTCTTGCATGGTGTAAATTATTCAAATCCTTACTCAGATGTTAATCAATTCTTACAAAGACAAACTTCTACTGACTTCCATGAGCACATGTCTGAGTAAGGACATAGGGCTTGATCCTGTTCCCATTGAGGCCAATGGTAAAACTCCCACTGACTTTAGGGATGCAGGATATAACCAGGGATCACTTCAGCTGTCCTCTTCCTGCATTTTGTCTGACCAGAGGCTTGGAGAATCTCAGCAAGAACTAGCTGTCAGACTTCTATCTATCCCTGTCCCATTCTACCTCCGAGTCTTTTCTGGGTACTGGCTGAGTTCTTAGGAGGTTTGAGCTGCTTGAATATATTTATTATTTATTTGTATGACTGGAACCAGTTCTATTGATGTGAATGAGGCATACTATTCTCATGCCATGACTTGTGAAATGTTATACTAAGTATTATCATTGTTAATATTATTTGAAAATAAAACAAAACTAGAAGAATAAAATTTGAGACTGCTCTACTTGCTTCTTTTTTTAGCCTTCATTCCAGTGGAAAAAGAGAGATGCCTTGTGTGATCACTGTGTGTGTGTCCTTAATAGTTTTTATCCCCCATCTACATTTCATCCAAATTTTGGTAGCAGGACAGAAAGCACAAAGGTAAATAAAGACCCCACATTTTGTAACCATATACCTGGAGGGCAGATACGTCCTTTTTTGCATCCCCTCCAAACCCTACTGACTTACATTGAATATTGCCCACCCCTTTGGATGTCTCATGACAATATCAAACAAATTTGGTAGAGGAAATTTCATAACAATCGGTTTTCGGTAAATACATTCCAAAATTTGATTATTATTTTTTTTCATTTGAAATCCATCATGTTTTCCATGACTGTTTCTAAATGGAATCACAAGTAAAAAGAACATCTTTGTATAACTCAGCAAGTCAAACAATTGTAAAACACAAATCTGTAGGAAACCAAGAAGTTGTGACACAGAACTACAGTTTTAACTATGAGGGTTGGTGTGAAAGTAATGCACTCTAATTTTTTTCTTAGTCAAATATTATTTTTAAAATATGGAACAATGGACAATTTGTACATCTTTCCTGAACACAGGTATTTTTCAACATAGTCCCCTGTCTCTCCCACTGTCTCCTCTCCCTGTCTCCCCCTCCTTGTCTTTTAGATTGTAAGCCACAGGGAGGGACCGCATCTAATTCTATGTTCTGTACAGCGCCAGGCACATGGCTGGCGCTATATAAATGTTTAGAATAATAATAATAATATCTATCAATAGGTAGATTTTCTCTATCACTGAACAATAGGTATGAGAATTGTATTGAAAATTGGGATCATTCAAGATCATATTGACCCCACTTTCAATACGATTTTAGATCATATTAATCGGAATTGGTTCAGATTGGCTCAGTTGCTGGCTGAGCATGCGCAGACTGACTGCCTCTTTCCAAAATGGTACCGATGCTGCCGGTTCCATTTTGGGAAAATGGCCACGCATGTGCAGAACAGCCATGGTGGCCATTTTGCGCATACAGTTTTTTCTTAGTATTTTCTGCCCCGCATGACCCTGAAAAGGCCATGCCAGGCACCGTGGGGCACTGCTGGACTCCAAAACCTAAGGAGAAAAGGTAAGTTAATCAGCTACCCCCCTCCGTACCCCCCACCTCTGCCTCCCAGCATCCCTGCCCAGCACTGCATGCCTCCCCCAGACCCCTGCCTAACTGCCCACCCCAGTGCTGCTATAGTAAGCGCTGGGGCAGGTGGGCAGGGGTCCAGGGGCGGTGGGTGCTGGGCAGGGTGCTGGGCAGTGGGTACCCCACTCCCCACCCCTGCATGGCCCTGGTCTGATGGAGGCAGAGATGGGGCTCCGTGAAAGCTCCTTGGAGACAGACCCCACCAGGGGAACCAATCCTATTGGATCGTATCCCCTGGCAGGATCAAATTCTTCGGATCAATATGATTTGTCAAAAAATTGAGCAAATCATATTGAATGGATTCCGATATTCCCATCCCTACTGAACAAGGGCATGTATTCCAGCATGGTAGAAGTCCTTGCCTTTCTTGCATAGCTTCTCTTGCACAGCCTGCATCACTTCACTCTCATCTTACACCATTTCACACATGGTCCATCCTTCAATGGACCAAAGAAATGGTAATTAGATGACGCTAGGTCTGGGCTGTTTAGAAGATATGGCAACAGTCAAATGAGGAGATTGCCTCTCTGGTGCGCAAACTAGATGAGGGCAAAGAAGTTCAAGGGTGAGCCCTCCACTGGCCAAGTCATGGTTATTGTTGCCCTGGGACATGGAATGTAGTATTTTTTTGTTGATTTCTTGCAAAAAGGAGCCACAATAAACTGTTGATGCCACTGAACAAACTGAAAATTTGCATCTGAAGTTTGCACAGAGACACATCAGTGGCAATGCACTCATAGGGTGTAAACAGATGGACAGCAGCTCTGGGGGTGGCTGTGCCACCCCACTTCACGGGCTGGCCTGTCTGTCCAAAGGTGGCTTGCCAGATGTTGAAGTGGAGCAGGCTGCATCTGCTCCAGGACAGTCCCGCTGCTGGTGCTCTGGAACATCTCAGAGCAATGCCAGCGAAGCAGGCCGGCCAAACCCAAAGCACCAGCCCAGACTGGAGCTGCTGTTCATCTGCTTGGCAGACCCATGCTGCAGCTCCACTCCTGGGCAGACGTTACTCTAGAAACACCATAGAGTTGCAGGCACCAACCTAGTGCATTGGGCAATCCGCCCTCAACTCTATGGTGTGGGAGGCACTGCACGGGCGGACTGCAGCCAGGGGGACCAACTGGGTCTGTTTAAATTGGACCTAGGTGGGGCTGGAAGTGGCAGACATGGGGGTGCAACCCCAAAGCTGCTCTGGGAACGAGCAGCCCCATGTCCATCAAAAACACCCATTGTGTTGTTTCCAGTCTTGAAAAAACATAGAGTTCACAGACTTCAATGGGACTGCCTGCTAATCAGTGTTTTCAGGACAGGGTCCATGGGTGTTTCTACCACCGAGGCTATAGGTAGTATCCCTCTGAGCACTCTGGACCCTACCGCTGCTGCTATCACTACTAGGGGTGGGACATCAGGGCAAATACCAGGTACCGGTTTTACCAGTTCCTGGATTTAAAAAAACTGGCTTGCCGGATTAATACCGGTTTACCGGTACCGGATCTTTTACATTGATTTCAATGGGGAACTGTCCCCATTGAAATCAATGAAAAAAAACAAAAACCTCCCCCCTTCCCCTCCCAGACTGTGCAGGTGGAAAGGGGGACACCACCCACCCACCCTGCCCAGCCTGGATTTAAACAACAACAAAAATTTCCTCTAAGTCCCAGTCCCCTAGTGCGCCGGGCTCCGGGCTGCCGGCGGCGAGTGCAACCCAGAGCCAGCACCAGCAGCAGGTAAGTGTACTGGTACTGTACTGATCCCTGGGGTGGGGGGAGGTTTAACACCCCCCCACCCCAGGGATCACCCTACCTCCCCACCCAGAGATCGCCATTGCCTACCTTGAGCTCTGGGCAGCAGCAGCGATGGCAGTCCGGCGGCTTCAGTGCTGGCTGTGGCTGCTGGCTTCAGCACTACTAGGCCTTCCGGTGAACTTCCGGGTTTCTCCGGAAGGCCTAGTAGCGTGCTGAAGCCGGCAGCCACAGCCAGCGCTGAAGCTTCCGGACCGCCGCCGCTGCTGCTGCCTCCCGGAGAACTTGAAGGTAGGCAATGGCGATCCCTGGGTGGGGAGGTAGGGTGATCCCTGGGGTGTTAAACCACCCCCACCCTAGGGATCAGTACAGTACCGGTACACTTACCTGCTGCTGGTGCTGCTGGCTCTGGGTTGCATTCGCTGGCGGTGGCCCGGAGCCCCTTAGGGGAAATTTTTGTTGTTGTTTAAATCCAGGCTGGGCAGGGTGGGTGGGGGTGTGTCCCCCCTTCCACCCGCGCAGCCTGGACTCGGGGAGGGAGAGTGTTTGGGGTTTTTTGTGGGGTTTTTTTACATTGCGGCCATTCATTTGAATGGTCGCAATGTAAAAAATCCAGTACCGGGGGGAATCCGATAAACGGGCCAGATTACTGGGTTAATCTGATACTGCCGGTACACCAAAATACCGGCAGTATTGGATACCGGATGATCCGGTAGTCCCACCTCTAATCACTACTGCTGCAGTTCCCCACTGCAGTTTCCTGCTGCTGATCCCCACTGCACCGCCACCACTATTGCTACTACCAGAAGTTCCCCACTGCGATTAGTACATGTGAATCTTGTGCTGGGCTCCCTGACCTTTGCTTCTGCTGCCTGCATTATCATAATGAGAGCAGGCACATGTGCAGAAGGATTCTCCCTGCTTCTGCCTTCTGTGCACGTGCCTGCTTTAATGGTGAAGCAAAGGGGGTGCCAGCAGAAACAGGAAGAGAAGCCTCTCCTGAGCTGCACTGCACAAGGGCAGCTGGTTGGGCTCAAGAAATTTCACTCCCAACATGGTGCTTTAGTTCAGAGGAGGGGCTGAAGGTGGGGGCTCAGAAACTCCCTGTAGTCCCCTATGGAGCCACCCAACCAATAGCCTGGTTGGAAGAGGCGATGGAGCCAGTTCCCCCAGCCAATCACAGCAGAGAAGAGCAGCTGGAAGTGCTGGAGCCATGCCTCCCATCTTCCCTCAGAGCACAGCCCAGTGGAGCTGAGAAAAATGGCCACTGGAGCTGCAACTAGGGGAGACTATATCCTCTTTTCCCTTCTCCTTTCTTTTCCCCCTCCCCCTTGTTTGGGATCCCCTCTTCTCCTTCCCTCTTATTTGGGCTCCCCCTTCTCCTCCCCCTCTCTGCTCTTGTTTGGACTCTCCTCCCGCCCCCCTTACCCTTTCTCCCCCCCCTCCTGTTTGGGCTTCCTCTTTCTCCCCCAGGTTTAGCTCCCTTCTCCTGGTAATGGGCATGCTTCAGGGGTGCGCTCAGGAAGGGCAGCCCATGGCTCTGTGCCAAGGCTCTACCTCCTATCCTTGTGGGCGGCATGCCCCCATCACTGTTCCTTTATCCTGAGTTCACTTTTTCAGTGTGGAGTGCCCCATGGCTAATTTTTATTTTGGTCCCTTTCCCTTTTGTGGATCTGGTCTATGGATCTAGTTCCTGCCCCCAAGTAATGAAAGACTGAGTACAGAGTAAGGGAACAGAGAGGAGAGCATGCACATAGGGACAGGGAACAGATCCATGATCTGGATGCTTCTCTTCTTGAATGCAGCCCTTAAGCAACACATTCCCTAACTTCTATGCCACGGGTGGGGAACCTTTTTCCTCCTTGGGGTTCATTTTGAACATTAGTTCCGAGGGACCTGTTTGGGGTGGGACTGCTTAAGGGATGTGCTGAAGGAAGGGAGGGCCTAGATCATAAATCTGTCCCGTGGCTCTGTCCTCTATCTTTATATGCATGCCCTCAGCTCTGCTTGCTTACCCTGAATTCAGTTTTTCACTGCTTGAGGGTAGGAACTGGATACAGGGGCCAGATCCAGGAACTGGAAAGGGATCACATAAAAACTTGCCAGGGATCGCATTTGGCCCCTGGGCCTGAGGTTCCCCACTCCTGTTCTATGCAGAAGAACCCAGAGCTTGAACAAATTTTCAGAGACCCCCAGGAGGAAAAAGGTTGTGCATGCCAGTCCTAGGGCAATAACTAATATAATGTGCCAGGTCTGCTGAAAGCAGGGGTAAGAGGGCAGAGTTCCAGTGGGGCACTGGCAGATAGCACAGTGCTGCCTGCAGGTGCTATCAGGGCTCCTGGCACTATGTCAAAGGGAGGCTAGTGCTTAATTGATTGAGTGGAGATGGGTTTGGCAGTGGCTGCAGCCAGTTCAGGACTGAAAGGTCTGAGGAAACTCAGAGCTGAGAGGCAGCCGAAGGAGGAAGACTGGTGGAGAGAGCCTCCTAAGGGTGCTGAGCTCAAGGGGGATTTACTGGGGATACCAGGAGGGTAACATCAACATGTTGTTTGAATAATTGCCTTTCTTCCCATCATAGTTGGTGTCCAATATATGTAATGTGCACCAGGCACAGGGGTGGAGCATGTTTGCAGAGAGGCACTGACCAACAGAACTCCAGGGACAGGCTTTGACAGCATCACTGGGCAGCTTGCTTCAAGGCTGGAGCTGTACCTGCATGAGGCACATGTGCGTTCAACTTCCGTTACCAAGGGCCCATACGGAATGATTCCTCTTTGGAGCAGATGGAATGACTGGTGTCCATGGGCCTGTTGATGGGCCATCAGAGGCACAGTACCGTTCCATGGGGGTTCACGACACAGGCCCACCAGCTGCACCACTACTGGTATGAGTGTGGTTCATCTCCACCCCAGAGCACCGATGGCGATGGAACTGTACGTCATTGCATGGATGTGATGGATACGACCACCCAAACAAGGTCACCAAGCAGCAATGGCGCTGTGGCAGGTTCAGCATCCCCATCCAATGTACAAGCCAATGATGGCATTGGTGATATGAGTGGGAACTATGGTAATGGTGTGGCTGGTGATATACTGGAGGGTGTGAGCAGTGAAAGCAGGATGCCTCTGGAGAGCATGCGAATGGGAAGAGGACTTCAATGGGAAGAGGATGGGGAAATCTCCCCATCTTCCATTCCCTGGGGCCCACTCCCAGCATCAGAGAGTGGGGGTGAGGATCCATGTCCTTAACACACCTACCCCACACCCTGGGGCCCAGCTTTACCTCAATCCCCTGGGTCCCTGCACTTACTGCCACTGGTCTGGGTCCAGAGGATGAGGGTGTGAGATGGCGTAGAAGGCCTGGTCTCCTGAGAGCGGAGCCAATTCCCACCATCACCCAGCAGCAGAGGAGGCCGGACCGGGCCACCAGCAGCAGATCCAGCTCCACTGCTGGGCAGCCAGGCTTTCTCCCCTGCCAGGTGGTGGAGGCGCAGCAGTGGAGGCCTCAGTCTTCTTTCTCCACCAGGTCCAGATCCACTACAGGAGGAAATGCTGCCAGAGCTCCGTACTCCAGCAGCGCACATATGCAAAATGACTGCCAAGGCCATTCTGCACATGTGCAACCCTTTCCCAAAATGGCACTGGAAGTATTGGCGCCATTTTGGAAGAGGGAAGCTGTTCTACACATGCATGGAGCCATGTGTGAAGTCAGTGGAGAAAGAAGACTGAGGCCTCCATGCTGTGACTCTGCCACCTGGCAGGGGAAAAGGGCCAGTTGCCTGGATCCATTGCTGGGTAGCTGGGCCTACTCCCTTGTCGGGTTGTGGAGGTGGCTCTGCTGTCAGGCCACAAGGCATTCTGCTGCTCTGTGGCCCGGTGGTGTGCATTTTCCACATGCTCGTTTACTGACTGGGGACTGTTTGTCTTCTATTGTGGTTGAGGGACCCCAACATTTGGGGAGTCTTTGATTGCATGTTGTTTGATGTAGCAATTTTCTGCACTATCCACTGGTTCAGGGTGCTGTCATTTGCGTGGCCATGGGACCAATCTGCTGGACACAGTGTTACCACTGCTTTTGCAGTGGGTTGTCTCCATTGCTGCTTGCCACACCCCTGTGCACCTTTTCTATGGATTGTGTCCAGTTGCTCAGGTGGTCTTTTACTGCACTGGTGGGGGACCCACTACCTTGCCCATTGCTGGATCATGCACTGCACTAGTGCTTCCTTTTGGTGTGGCCTTCCCGAGCTGGATCGCGGTCATAGACTCCAAAAAGTTCCCAGAGTGGTTCACTGTCTAACCATCTCTTTCTCATTCTAATTTTCTACTGCTTACATGTGCCCTGTTGAGATACACATTTTATTTCCCATCTATCTTCTACATTATATTTTACTATGTATAGTTTCCCTTTGTGAATCAGATGGATTTAATTTATTGTATATTATGTTGGATACTGGTTTATTTTTAGACCATCCAGGGAAAAAATAAGTCTTAGGAGGATTCAGGAAGTATTTGAAATGCTGCATGGCAGGGTCATGGTTAATCAGAGAGGCAGGAATCGTGCCACAGGATTGTTTCATAAAGTAGTGTTCAGACAGAAGAGAAAATTAACTTTAATTTCTTTTTAAAAGCAAAGCTAGCCACCACCTAGCAGCTGGTCCCCCTCCTTCTAGAGCATGGAGGTTGGGCATCCTCCCTGCCCCATCCGCCACCCCAGGGTTTCTGGGCCTACTCTTGTTCCCTTTGGCCTCTGGCCCCCTGATGATTCTAGGGGCGGATTCTGACGTGCATTTAAATCGCACAGAATCCTCGGCGGCACAGTGCGATTTAAAAAACCCCGCACTTCCGGGCTGGTGTAAATGCGCTGAGCGCGCACATTTCCACTTAGCCCGAATGTTTGGAATGCGGATTGAAAAGTTGCGCCGAGCAGCTTTTCAAACCGCGCTCCAAACATTCGGGCTAAGTGGAAATGTGCGCTCTCAGCGCATTCACACCAGCCCGGAAGTGCGGGGTTTTTTAAATCGCACTGTGCCGCCGAGGATTCTGTGCGATTTAAATGCACGTTGGAATCCGCCCTAGGAGTACCCTGATGTCCCTCCTCTCCACCAAGGACTTAGCTGGCTACCGTCACCCTGCTCCCTCTGCCTCTGCCCCCTCCCATGCGTTGTGGTCATCCCTCTCTCTGGACCCACACCCTACATCAAGCCCTCAGAACCTTTAGGTGGAACTTGGCGACCTCATCACTGGGATCCAGCTGGCCCAACCAGCCTTCCAGCTCTCTCTCTCTCTCTAGGCCTACCACCTCCTGAGCTGTCCCCCAGCAACCCCAGGGCTTCTACCAGTCTCAGAACCCTGCTTTAACCCATAGTCACATCTCAGCTGGGCAATGGATTGGGGGGGGGGGCATAGAGTGTCTGAAGCAGCAGACTCTTACTCCTGTCCTGAGTCAAGCCTTATCAGATGAGCAGATGCCTTCACAGGGCTCCCTGTAGCCTGCTGCCCTGAGACTCCCAGGCCCTAATTGGCCTAAGGTCTTGCCCTCCAGGGCCTTCCTGAACCCGTTTCCCTTGGGTGGGGTCAGGGTTCTCACCAACCTCCTCAGCTGGGTGTCTCCAGCTGGCATTGGAGTTCCTCACCCTGCTGTCGCCAAGCTAACATTGACTTCTGGTTGGGCTAATGCTCTCTATATAGCCCCAGCCCAGGTAATGCTCACGTCCAATCTCCTGATCTCTACTCCCTGGGCTCCCTGTTAACTCTTTCCTGACCAATTCCAGGTGAGAAAGTGGTGAAGCGCTCTGAAGCTATGAGCTAGGGCTGAATTGAGTAGTAAAAAAAGTACTTGTGAGTTTTTGCCCAAGTTCTGAGAACTGGCCCTGAGAGCTTGGTCTGGTCTGAGGACCCTTGGCAAATACTTGCGAGTATTTTCTGAGAAGAGGGCCTGAGGCCAGTGGGAGCCTGGGGTGGGGGGAGGGAATGGGCCAGGTAAGAGGGGGTGGGGGCCTAGCTGGGGCTGAGAGGATAGAGTACTCACCGTCTGGACTGGCTAAGTGTTGTTTTTTTAAAAAAATTGGGTTATGCTCAAAGGGGCTGAATCGCCCCTTCTGAGCATGCTCAGACCTTTCCAAGATTTTGGAAAGGATATCTTGGAAAGGTCTGAGCATGCTCAGAAGGGACCATTCCTCAAAACTTGGCAACTCAGAAACTTAAGACAAGTACCTCAATTCTCAAAGTTTCCTGAGGAAAATCAAGGACTGAGTTTCAGCACTACTGTAGGCCTGCTCCTGCAATTACTTACTTTGTGCTTCACCACAAACATAATTTCATAACGCAGTCCTCAAAAGACCCTCAGGAAAAAACCCAACAACCACCATTCACCCTGGTCAAGGGAACCATATGACAACTCTTGAAGAAAAAACAACACACACAGCTGTTGCTAACAAAGTTTAAACCTTACTGGGTACAAGGTCTTAAACATTAAAAGAATTTAAAATTTTTTTTGTTTAAAAGGATTTTAATAGAATTAAAACCCTGAGGTCAGTCTCCTGTTTGAATTTGCGTGCTTGTGTTTGATTCTTCATAGGAAATGGCCTGTGAATTTGGAATTCGGAAAAAGGTTTGATTCTTCACTCTAAAATATTTAGAACCAAACTGAAACCTCAAGTTCCAGTGGCAGTGGGGGGTGGGGGTGAATTTCCTCAACCTCAGCCTTCTGCTTTTGGGTTCTCATGGGAAATGCTGTGCTCTTCAGAGTACATGTGGACGTGATTGGTCCTGGGAACTAAATCACCACATTGACCCTTTTAGGACCAGAAAAGGACATGATGCAACTTTTGCCTTCAGGGAAAAGGTCTCTTCATCCAGCCATTGCAGTTCTGAAAACATCATTCTACATTGTTGGCCTCAGTTGAGCTCCCCTCTGAGAGATGACTTTTGTGATTCATATTCGATTCCCTGTCTCAGAGCTGTCCAATTCAGCCCTCCCCATATACGGCTTCCTGCCCCACAGTTGGCAGCACCTGTTCCCAAAGCCCTCCAACTGTCTGTCCTGCACTCTATCCCAGCATTCTCCTGACTAGATAGAACAATAAAATAATTGAAAAACCAACAACAAATAGCTCAGAGGCATACACAAAAGAATGAGGCTGCTTTTAGACAAGCAGGTCGCCATTGTGCGACCCGCTCACGCGATATTTCAAAATCCCGCAATGCGGGATTACACGAGACAGAAGTCAGGGATCACACGCGTGAAAGGTGGCCGCGCACTATTTGCCGATTGTGAATTAAATACCTCTGTGTGAGGTATTTAATGTGTGACCGCCTTTCATGCGCGTGATCCCTGACTTCCGTCTCATGCAATCCCGCGTTGCGGGATTTTGAAACATCGTGCGAGCGGGTTGCACAACGGCGACCCACTCGTCTAAAAACAGCCTGAGAAACCCCCATAATCAGCATTTTAAAAAAAATCCATATAAAACCAATGATGGGACATTGTCAAAGGTTCAGAGTTTAAAATAGGTTTGGATAAGAAGCTGAATGTTCAGGATCTTGTGCAAAATTACGGAAGCCTCAATGTGTTAAATTGAGATCATATACCATAATCTATTCAGTAAGTCGTTTTGTAAGAATGCACCTTGTTTTCCATGAAGATGTGATAACATGCAGCACTGCTAGATGTAGCTGATTACAGGAGCTTTTACAGTTTTCAGACCGGACGCACTGTGGAAAAGAGCCCTTGGCCCGCCTTATTAGGCAGCCACCAGAGGCGTTTGTTATGCTCCATCAGAGTAATGGAGCAAGGTGTGGGGGGTAGAAGGCTGCAGTCTGTCCCCTCCAGGGCGCTGGCAGAGCCGCTGGAGGGGGAGTGTTGGAGCGTCCACGCCGGGCCGCAGCGAGGATACCTCGGCGGCCCGGTCGTATTTTGCACAGCAACAGGGACGGCCAATGGCGTGTGGATGTGGAGGCCCCGCCTCTTGCGGGGAGCCTTCCCGCCCGTTGTCTCACTCAGCGGCATTCAGAGCGTCGCAGCAATCTGGCAAGCCGGCTCCGCTTCAGGTGCTAGATTGGAGGGGGGGCACAAGAGCGGTGTGTGTTCTTTGGTCCACTGGAGTGCCCCTTCATAGGGTTCTTTAGGCTATAGGTGATAGTGGGGCAGATGCCTCGGGAGCCTCCGGAGCTGGGCTCGCCGCGAGGGCTGCCACAGGCTTCCAGATACAGGGGGCCGGTGTGGCATCAATAACGAAGGGGGGCAGCAGAGTGGGGGGACTGAGGGCTACCTAGGGCAGGGGGACAGCCCCCCCCATGTGGGTGTGAATTGATAGGGGGGTCGGGTTCAAGCTCCCTTGGGAGAAGCAGTGCGACCTCAGCAGGCCCTAGTCTGAGAGTTCGAAGGCCCATAGGGGCAGCAGAGGGGTGCCTCAAGGCTTCGCTGGCAGGATGGGCCATACAAAGGCCAAGAAGACCAAGAGGAATACAAGACAGATGGAGGGGACACAGCAGGATGTGTCTCAAGTAAATGAGGAGGAGCGTGTGTTGGGCCAGGGGAGGGCTGGGGCACTTCCGGAGGGGGGATCTACCCCACTGGTGCTTGGGGCCATGTAGGTTCGGCTGGTGGGTTAAGAGGCCCTCACGAGGGGCATGGCAGCTGGGCCAGCCGGCACACTGGGTTTCCCTGTAGGAGTGGGAAGGGGCTCCGGACCACAGGGCCTGGAGGGATGGCCATGCGGGGGTGATGGCAGAGGGCAGCCCCTTGGGGCAGCAATGGGGGTTACATCACAGGGTGGTTTGGCTTCAGGGTTAGTTGGGGGTCCATTGTGGGCAGTGGGGGGGGCATGTCACCCCCACAGGTGCAAGCTTCTGTGGGATACAGTGGAGGGTTTTCTCAGGGGAGCTTGAGCATGGGCAACCAGATGGGACGCTCATGGTTCGGGGGGGGGGGGAGTCCCCTTGGCAATGAGTGTGGGGTCTCTTGCTCAGGTTACCATGGGGAAGGGAGGATTCCAGCCCCAGTTGGTGGGTGGCGTCACCCAGCAGGGAGGTGGTTTTTCGTATCAGGGGCCTGATACGCTGGCATATGGAGGGTTGGGGTGGGGTGTGGCCTGGTTCCCAGCCGCCCCAGGATTTTGGGGGGTACGGGAGTGGGACTGGCCACCTCTCTGTTTTTCAGTTGCCGGGGGGCAGGGTGCCTCAGAGTGCCTTCCCTCCTGTGTTTGGGATGGGTCAGCCTCTGGCCCAGGGGCAGTCGTGGGGTATCCAGGCTGCTGCTGGGTTCCCAGCAGAGGGATTCTTTCCTCAATGGGGGCAGGGAGGAGGGCAGAGCAGTCAGTTACAATTGTCGCCTGCTCCCTCGCTGCAGGGAGGCGAGGTTACCCCGCCTAGGTGGTGGGGGAGGCGAGCTGCCGGTCCTCTGGTCAGATATAGGGGGGATTCCCCACCACCCCAGAGGGCCAGGAGAAGTGACCAGGCTGTGAACGAACCTGGGGAGCCTTCGGCTGGGACAACCCCTCCATCGCAGACAGGTATGTGGTCAGGGGGGTGGGGGGTGGGGTCAGCGGGGCCCCGGTTCTGCCCGCTGTGGGGATAGGGGCAGGGGGACCTGTTGTGGGGCCTTGGGCTCCAGGTATGGGGAGCCAAGGCCAGGTTGGGGGGTTGGGAGTCACTGGAACCCCGGCAGCTCCGGCAGTCGGGGCAGCAACTGGTCAAGGTGGAAGGAGTGTGTCGGAGTTCCCAGGTCAGCAGGGTCTCCCCTCAGCAGTGAGTGGTAGCATAGGGCTGGCAGCAGGTGCTTAGGGGAGTCAGGCCTTGCAGGTGTGGGCTTGGTCCCAGGTGGGGTGGACTGGGGATGTCCAGTGGGTTCGGCCACCACCCCCCCTGCTTGGGGGAGGATATGGTGATGTATCCACCCCATTGGGTGCTCATTTGTCACAGACGGTGAGGGAAAAAATATGCAAAGGGGATTACTTGGATATTTTCCCCCTGTTGTTCACTGACCTCTTGCCGGACCTGTCAAAGAAAGATAGCAAGAAAGATAAGGAGCGATTTAAGTGGCCAAAGGTGGATCACAATTGGGCAAACTGGACACTGGTGTTTGCAGTGTACCAAGGGGTCATAGCGCAGGCCTACCCCGATAGGGCACACTATGATGAAATATGCAGACATTATTCGGCGTGCTTATGACACAGGCCCCTCTGGGGCCTGGCTTAGGTACGATGAGGCATTCAGGCATAGGGCTGCTTATACACCTGGGCTTCGCTGGGATGTGCATGCGATCGACTTGTGGCTTGATAGCATGACAGGTACGGCTAGTGGGCCTAGAACTGACACGGGGCATATGTTAACAAAACGGCCATCCAATGACCCCTTTCGGAGTGAGGGCTGGAAGGCCCAAGCCTTAATGTCAGCAGTGTGCTGGGAGTTTGCCCGCAACGGGAGGTGTGGGCGAACCTTGTGCCGATACAGGCATGCATGCGGGGTCTGTGGAGGAAATCATGCCACCACAGCCTGTGCAAGGGGACGACAGAGTGGGAATAAGCCACGTGCTGACTTCCCCCCTCAGGGTAAGGGGGGGTCAGGCAGGCGGGTAAGGGGGCAATGTACCAAAGGGCTCCAACCCCAGTTAGGGTGGACAGATTGGAGAGAGCACTACGGGGTCACCAGAATAGAGCAGAGGTGATGTATATAGTTAATGGGTTTCGTTATGGATTTAGGATACTGGCAGGGAAGGTTGAGACAGGTAATATCCCCCATAATTTGAAGTCCATAGTGGGTATGGAGCATATCCTCAGGGAGAAAGTGGGTAAAGAGGTGAAGGTAGGTAGGGTAATGGGCCCCTTTGTTTGTGAACTTCATAGTTTCCCCGTTGGGCCTCGTTCCCAAAAAGGCAGCCAGTGAATTCAGAATGATTCACCACCTGTCCTACCCACCTGGACGGTCAGTGAACGATGCAATACCGGGTGACCTGACGTCAGTAAAATATGTCCCCTTTGATGATGCTGAACGAGCAGTGAAGGGAGTCGGTCAGGGAGCACTTCTTGGGAAGTGCGACGTTAAATCTGCTTTCCGGTTGCTACCTGTTCACCCCGGCAGCTTCCATCTTCTGGGTTTCCATGTGGATGACCAGTTTTATTTTGACCGTGCCATGCCCATGGGTTGCTCTATTTCCTGCTCTGCCTTTGAGCGTTTCAGCTCATTGGTGGAATGGGTGGTGAAGCGGAGGGCATTGGGTGGTGAGGTCAGACATTTGCGAAAGTGGCAGATGACCTAGGTATCCCATTGGCCCCAGAAAAAACGGAGGGGCCGATAACGACCCTAACGTACTTGGGTATTGAGATGGACACGGTCCAAGGTGTTTCACGACTCCCCCAGAGCAAGTTAGCATCACTCCGGGCAAAGTTGGAGGCATGTTTGGTAGCTTCAAAGATCACGGTCAGGGAGTTGCAATTACTTGTAGGGAGCCTGAGCTTTGCATGCAGCATGGTCGCTCCGGGCAGGGCTTTTCTGTCAAGGCTTTTCGGCAAGCTTAGAGGGGAATTGAGGCCGCATTACCACATTAGACAGACGCGAGACATGAAGGATGACTTGCAAACATGGGCAGAATTTTTGGAGGGATATAACGGGGTGAGTTTTGGGAGAGAAAACCTATTGCTGGAAGCCGAGCTGCAGGTACATTCGGATGCGGCTGATGGGTTCGGTTTTGGGGTCTTTTTTCACCAATGGTGGTGTGCAGCCCCATGGCCTCAGGAATGGCAAGAGAGGGGGGTGACTTGTGATCTCACCTTTTTAGAACTTTTCCTGTTAGGAGTAGCGGTCTGTTTGTGGGGAGAGGAGTTAGCTAATAGCGCCGTTGTTTTCTGGTGTGACAACATGGCAGTTGTCCATGTGATCAACTCCATGTCGTCATGTTCCCCCAGGGTAATGAAGCTAGTTAGGGCATATGTGCGGGTGTGCTTACGGTTCAACATTTTGTTTGTGGCCAAGCATGTGCCAGGGGTGAATAATAGCGCAGCCGATGCCCTTTCTCGCTTCCAGATGGAGCGATTTCGCTCCTTGGTCCCAGGAGTCAGAGCAACTCCGGACCCCCTCCCGCAGGCGCTGTGGAGCCTTGGATCTTAGAACTGTACACAATTATCCAGGGATCCCTGGCAGTGCGGACGCAGGCTGCCTATCAGAGGGCGTTCGAGGAGTTCCAGCGGTTTAGGTCACGGCAAGGTTGGGCATTGCAGTTCCCTATCCCTGATGGGCAGATGTTACAATTTGCCATGGCCCTTAGGAGGGAGGGCTCCGCGGTGGAGACCATTGCGGGGAAACTTGCGGCGCTGGGATTTGTCAGTCGCCTGGCTGGGCACCCCCCACCGGATCAGGGCTTCTTTGCCCACAGAATGTTGCAAGGTTGGGCTAGGGAAACCCTGAGGGAGCCAGACACCAGGAAGCCTATCACTCCCTCACTGTTGGTACGGTTGTGTTTCGCCCTCCCGGCCATTTGTTTTAATAGGTTTGAGGCAGCTTTGTTTGGGGCCTTATTTAAACTGGCATTTTTTGGGGCATTCCCTATTAGTGAGTTGGTGGCGGAGTCGGCAAGGGATACCACTAATATGGCCCTGCCCACCGATGATGTGCAGGTGAGGGGAAGCACACTTTGGGTGTGGCTGAGGCGGTCAAAAACCAATCAGCTGGGCAGAAGGCGAGTGGTTCGCCTGAATCCGGCAGGGGTGCTGGAATTTTGCCCAGTAAGGGTATATCAGGAATATAGGGGGGTTCGACCTCCAGTGGGAGGGCTGCTGTTTCAGCATGGGAATGGTAGTATAGTGACTTGACAGCAATTCATGGGAGTGCTGCATGGGGCATTGGGGTACTTAGGATTACCACCATTAGATTATGGGTCCCATTCATTTAGGATCGGTGCTGCTTCCTTTGCGGCACAGGCAGGTTGTTCGGAACAGCAAATTAGAGAGGTAGGGTGATGGAAGTCCCGGGCTTACAAGTCATACGTATGCAGTTTCTCAGAATAAAATGTTTGATGTTGTTATGCACCCAGGTCCCGGGCGGCATCCCTGTAGAAGTTCCATTTGGATTATCGGCCACAGCCTTGTACAATGGGCGGGGAAGGCAGCTGCACAGTCCTCTTGGGGAAGCCAGCTGGGGATGTCTGCGCGAGCAGTAATACGATAGATGGGATGCAGCGGAATGCAGTGGCACCAGCTGCTCCCCACCTGCAGGGTCTACACGCGAGGGACCTTGGCCCGCCTTATTAGGCGGCCACGAGGGGTGTTTGTCATGCTCCATCAGAGCAATGGAGCAAGATGTGGGGGGTAGAAGGCTGCAGTCTGTCCCCTCCAGGGCGCTGGCAGTGCCGCTGGAGGAGTGCTAGAGCATGCACGCCAGACTGTGGCGAGGATACCTCAGCGGCCCGGTTGTATTTTGCCCAGCAACAGGGCCGGCCAATGGCGTGCGGGCATGGAGGCCCCGCCTCTTGCGGGGACCCTTCCCTCCCGTTGTCTCGCTCGGCGGCATTCAGAGCGCCGCAGCAATCTGGCAAGCCCCAACCCTCCCTCCCAGAGATACTACGGGTTTAACCGGTTGCCTTATAGGGGCCAGGAAGGAATTTTTAAGAGAAAACATGATTGGTCAAAATAGTTTTTCTCACATTTTTTGCCTTCCTCGTAGTGTTTCATTGTGGTTTGGCTGATCAATCCCAGGTAGTCAGGGTTAAGGGAGGGAAGTAGTTATGTTATACTTTGTCGCACTCTTGCAGGGGTCCAGTGCTGTAGTAACTTGTTAAGAATATGGGCTCATTCAGACGTGCTTTTAAATCGCACAGCAGCGGCGGCGCATCGTGCGATTTAAAGCACCGCGCACTTCCGGGTTGGTGTGAATGTACCGAGTGCGCACATTTCAGCCTAACCCGAATTGTTGGAGTGCGGTTTTAAAAGTTGCTCTGAGCAGTTTTCAAAACCGCACTCCAACAGTTCGAGTTTGGCTGAAATGTGCGCACTCGGTGCATTCACACCAACCCAGAAGTGCGCGGTGCTTTAAATCGCACGATGCGCCGCCGCTGCTGTGCGATTTAAAAGAACGTCTGAATGAGCCCATATTCTTAACAAGTTACTACAGCACTGGACCCCTGCAAGAGTGCGACAAAGTATAACATAACTACTTCCCTCCCTTAACCCTGACTACCTGGGATTGATCAGCCAAACTACAATGAAACACTACGAGGAAGGCAAAAAATGTGAGAAAAACTATTTTGACCAATCATGTTTTCTCTTAAAAATTCTTTCCTGGCCCCTATAAGGCAACCGGTTAAACCCGGTTTAACCCAGTTAAAGATCAGAGGTAGAAGGATCAGATCTATGGATCAACTCAGGCATGAGGTACTACTTCAGACATAACTTTATTTGTACTTCTCTGACTAGCAAGGATCTGGAACCTCTGAACATGTTGAACCAAATCTGGTTTTTGACTTTCTTATATGACCATATGAAGGTCCTCCTCCCACTTACTTATATACCCATGGTCAGCTAAGCAGAATACCTTTTAAAACTCTTTATAAAGAATAGATATGCATTTTTTTTCTATTCCAAAATCAAAAAGCAAAACTTCTAAGTCTGTGGGACATCTAGGATAGCCTTCTCTGATAGCTCTATTATTGAGTAAGCTGTTCAATCTCCCATATGAAAGAAAATCTATATGTTCTCCCAGTTTCTTCTCCAGCTCATCTTTTGTGAAAAAGGAGCCATGACAGTGAGGGAAATCCCCTTTCCTTCAAGCTTGTGCAAAAAGTGTGAGAGAGGATCTCTGTCATCCTCCACCAAGTTCTTAAGGGCAGTATATGTAGAATATCCAATCTAAAGATCACTCCTTCTTAGTGTTTAGTTCCAAATGTGGAAAGCATAATTAAGGAAAGGGTGTACTGAGTTCCCCCAACCTTTTCATCTGGTAAACACTTGTGATAGCAGGTCTGAAGGAATCTAAATGGTAGAGATCCTTTTCCATATTAATCAAGCAACGATCACTCCCCCCCGCCCAGTACCACTTACAACAGCGTAATGGTAGATTTCCAAATTAGGGAATTTATTTATTTAGTTATTTATTTAACAGGTTTTTATCCCGCTTTCCCCACCTCAGTGGCTCAGAGAGACTAACAAAACCATAAAAACAACAATATAAAATCACTTGAACAATTTAAAACATTAATAATAAAAACACACCCTCCCCCACGCCCCTCCCCCTCCCCTTCCCCCTCGCCAAATGCCTGATGGAACAGCCATGTTTTACAGTTCTTCCGGAAGGCCGGAAAGTTCAGGGCTAATCGCGCCCCCACCAGGAGGGAGTTCCACAGGTGTGGTGCAGTGACAGAACGCCCTGCTCTGTGTGGCCCCCCGAGACACCCGGGGGACCTCCAACAACATGCCCCCAGCTGACTGCAGGGGCTGATCCAGAACTTGGGGAGTGAGGCGGTCCTGTAGGTAAACAGGGCCCAGACCATGTAGGACTTTATAGGTTAAGACCAACACTTTGAATCGGGCCCGGAAGACTATTGGCAGCCAGTTCAGAGACCGGAGCACTGGTGTAATATGCTCCGGGCAGCCCAGTCCCACCAGGAGCCAGGCCACCATATTCTGCACCAGTGGCAGCTTCCAAGCCATCACCAAAGGTAGCCCCATGTAGAGCACGTTGCAGTAGTCTAATTGAGAGGTAATAAAAGCATGGATGATCGTGGCCAGGTCCGGAACTGAAACCAGCGGCCAAAATTACCACACCAGATGTAACTGGTGGAAGGCACTCCTCGCCACAGCCTCCACATGGACATCCAGGTGGAGCTGCGCATCGAGGAGCACCCTCAAGTTCCACACCTGGGATATCAGTGGAGGACAGACTCCATCAATCAATGGAGCCATCACCTTCATTGACCGATAGTGCTTACCCACTAGCATCACCTCTGTCTTGTCAGGATTCAGTCGCAGTCAGCCCTCATCCAATCCCCCACAGCCGTCAGACAGCGGGTAAGCACTGAGACAGCCGGGCCTGGGTCAGCTGAAAATGAGAGATACAGTTGGGTGTCATCCACATACTGATGACACCGCACCCCAAACTCTGATCACTTCGCTGAGAGGCTGCATATACACATTGAACAGGAGAGGGGACAAATGCAAACCCTGTGGGACCCCATATGGGAGGTCTCGTTAAGATGAAAAATAATCACCGAGTACCACTCGCTGAGTTCTCCCGGTCAGGAATGAGTGGACCCACTCAATAATGGTCCCGCCCACCCCTGCACTGTCCCGCAGGTGTGTCACCAACATCTTGTGGTCAACAGTGTCAAATGCTGCCGAAAGATCTAAAAGGACCAACAGGGTCGATCGACCCCGGTCCTTTTCTTGGCGAAGATCATCTACCAAGGCCATAAGCGCTGTCTCAGTGCCATGCCCTGGATGAAAACCAGACTACGAAGGATCCAGATAATCAACACGGTCCAGATGCCCCTGGAGCTGTTGAGCCACTATCCGTTCAATAACCTTCCCTAAAAAGGGAAGGTTAGAGACAGGCCGGTAGCTGGCAGGGGAGTCAGAGTCAAGCGATGGTTTCTTGAGCAGAGGCGGCACCACCACCTCTTTGAGACAGCTTGGCACTCTGCCCTCCTTCAGGGAGGCGTTGACCACCCCGGCCAGCACCGGCCCCAGTGTCTCCTGGCAACTCTTAACCAGTCAGGAGGGGCACGAGTCTAATTCACAAGAGGTGGATCGAACAGTCCCAAGCACCTCCACTGCATCGGCGGGTGTCACCGACTGAAAGTGATCCCATAAAATCGGAGAAGCTGGGGCTTCTACAGCCTCTACTTCCCCCACTGCACTAAGTGCGGCATCAAGGTCTCAGTGAATCCGAGCAATTTTATCCGCAAAATAATCCGCAAAAAGGTCAAAGCGGGTGGAAGATGACTTAACCCCTGGGTTGAGGGAGGCCAGACTGACCAGCCCCCTCACAACCCGTAACAACTACACTGGATGGGATTTAGCGGATGCTATGAGGGTAGCAAAGAACTCCCTCTTTGCTGTCCGCATAGCCACGGCATAGGACCGTAAACTGGCTCTATGGCGCAATCTGTCAGCTTCAGCGTTAGAATGATGCCACCGTCACTCCAACCATCGCCCCTCTAGCTTCAGGACCCACAGCTCCTCAGAGAACCAAGGAGGCCTGCGGGTCTGCCGCCTGGGCAACGGACGTCTGGGAGTCGTTTGATCAATGGTCTCAGTTAGCAAGATGTTCCAAAGCTCAACAAGGTCATCGATGAGACGGTCGTCAGGATCAGAGGGTAACTCTCCCAGAGCATCTAAAAAACGCACTGGGTCCATCAACCTCCGGGGGTGGACCATTCTAATAGGTTCCACACCCTGCCGGGGGCAGACATGCGCTAGAAAGGAGGTCTGCAGGAGGTAATGGTCCGTCCATGACAAGGGCATAGTTGTTATTTCCCCCATTAATGGAGCAACCGCCTCACTCCTTATCAGAAAATAATATTGAGTTTCTCACTCTGTGTATTCTTTTCTTCCAAACAAAGGAAGTCAGCAGTTTATTGACTCTGTCAAAGAAGTCAGAAGGCAGTTTAATGGTCAGGGCCGTGGTAAAGTACAATAATTTGGGCACTAACATCATTTTAACTAAATTTACCATTCAATTTTATGCTGTGTGGTTGCCGTCCTGGCTTATTCTTTCTCTGATAGTGGTGAATAAATCAGAAGACAATGCTATTTTATTACAGCAAATCTGATATGTGTATCCTCCGACTTGTAACCTATTTGCCTTAGGTTTGATTTGCTTTTGGGGGTTCCTGTGCGGGGTGTTTTTATTTCATTTTGTTTGTGTGTTTTCTTTTTCTGGGAAATGTGTCTCAGTTATCAATGATGTTTTGTAAACCTTGTAAACGTTGTACTTCAATGTACTATCATTTCATCTGTAACACACTGATATTGTTCAAATCATTATCTTTTCAATAAAGTACATAATATAATTAAAAATAAATAAATAAATAAATACAGAAGCTCCCAACAAGGTTTTGTTACTTTTCACCACAAAAATATCCCTTCTTGTTGGCTGCTTCTACCTTTTAAAAAATTTTTATTTTATTTTATTTTAGGGGAAAACCTTGTGACCTGCATTCTCGTGACTGGTGTGAGCAGACACTTCATGCCCTTTCATCATCTTTGAATGGGCTGATGGCAATGGGGAAAACACAGTGAACACGGGTTCGTGCATCTATATGGTACAGACCCGGTCCCTGTTCTGAAGGGCCTACAGACTAACAAGGCAAAGATGGCAGGTGAAGGAAAGAGGCCTACTCCCTACACAGCATGGCCAAGGCAGTGACAGGGACAAATCTACTCAGCTCACTGGGATTTTCACATGGACGCAGAGGTGCACGCCTGCGTCTGCCTGCTTGCAGCCATGCCTGGGTCCATTTTAAATGTACCCAGAAGCTGCCAGGGTTCATGCTCTGCTCATGGGATGCCCCTCCTCCAGACCATAACATTGCAAGCAATCACCTGCAAGGCTATGGCATCGCCAGGGCAACCCTGTGGCCAAACCCTCTGGCCAAGAGTTGGGCTGCATAAGCAGATGGACAGCAGGCCTGCCTCTGTCCAGGGCCCAGACCAGGGACAGCCTGTCCCAACTCTGCTCTGCCTGCACATCGGGCGGGCTGCCAGACAGCCCGCCTGGGGGGTGAGCCGAGCAGAGGCAGGGCGACTGTCCATGTGGAGACACCCATTGACATGAAGTTTAAAAATGAGTGTGGCTCAGTGGCACGCATGACTGCACGGTTTGTCTGTGTGCCATAGACCCTGTGTTACGGATGCATACAGCTCGTGCATGAATACATGTGTGTTGCGTATGCTCCGCGGCGTGGTCCGCGAGGCATGGGACCAGCCCCAACGTGATTGAGAATATTTGACTTGAACTGTATAATGATTAGAAGTTTGTTTTCATCTCCAGTCCAGTTGGTCTGAAGCCTGGCTCAGACTGCTGTATGCTCTATTCAGAAGTCTGATCTAAACATGGACCAGACTCTCATTATGTATAGCAGGGATCTGGAACCTCAGGTCCAGGGGCCAAATGGGTCCCATGAATAGATTTTATTTGGCCACTTTCCAATTCCTGGATCTGGTCCCTGGATCCAGTACCTACCCACAAGCTCTGAAAGAGTGAGCTCAGTGGAAGAAAGCAGAGATGAGGGCATGCACTCAATTACAGGGTGCTATGAAAAGACTGTATTTTACCTGACATATTGATTGTACCCCACCTTTGTAGCCCTATGTTTAGTAATGGTACACATGTATGTACTAATGTTAGATCAAATGTAACCAGTAGTCAAAATATGTATTTTTGTTAGACTGATTAAGAGTATGTTGTTTTATGAAGGAAAATATGATGGGTACAAGCTAGAGAACAAGACTAGTTAACTTAGGCCATAAGCCTCAGATCACAGTGATGAGAAAACGCTGCCTCACAGAAAAGGAGAAAGGTTGTTTGGAGAAGTTGGGGTAAACAGGACAATAAAATGCACAAACATGGGATAACACTAGTAACACTCAGCAAACAATGATTCTCAAATGATGCAAGTAATGGGTATCGGCTAGTTGCCAGCCTTGAAGGTGCCTGGGCGTGTAGGAAAAACCCTAATCTCATCTTAAAGCACAGAAGGTACGGCCTTGTCCAGAGGGATGGGGCCTGGATGTTCTGGAAAGATAAGGATAGAGATGTGCATAAGAACATGATCAGCAGAAACCCACGAGATAGTGAGGTGAGGCCCTGCACCAAGCATATTAGCATAATGCCTTCCTGTCCAGGAGATCACCCAAACCTGGGAACAAGCATCTCAATAACATTATCCAGCCCAGAGGGCTATAAAACAGAAGCTCAAACCATAGCAAAATGTCTTCAGGCCACAATACACAGTCTCACAACACTTAGGGGGGGAAAACAGGAATCAAACATGCACAGGGAGGCTGGGATTCGCACACACGATACACAACAACTAGCAATACTCAATCACAACAGACAAAAAGTGTGGGGGGGGGAGGGTAAGAGATGTTGCTCCACCAGCTTCCTGTGGCCACACCAAGGCTTAAATACTTCCTGTGGCCAATCAGGAAGCTGAGAGGCAGGGCTAGGGCAACCGGTTACAGCTGGGGAAGGGCATGGCACACAAGAAGCACCAACACAAGAGGAGACAGAAGGAGGAAAAACCAACACACTCACATGCTCACCAGGTGGCGCAGGGCGCTAGAAAGGCGCTCCAGCACCCCAAGGGCCATGGGTCCAAGGCCCAACCCTGACAGTGTGGATAAAAGAATAAAATAGTGTTGTACCCAATTAAAACATTTGATTTGTGGTGTGGAGTGACCATGGGTGATTTCAGACGTGACGGGGCACCTATTGGCCTTGTCACAGAATCACCTTTTGATTCCCCACTGGAATCAAAACAGCCCGCCAACAGACGTGCTGGTTGATTCCAGCGGGGAATCTGGGGAGGGGGCGGGGCTGTGCAGCACAATGTGTGGCTGCACAGCCCCATTCCCCCACGCTCCCTCGTCACCTGCCCTCTGGGGAGATGGGCGGGTGCCGCGACCAATGCGGCCACAGTGCCCACCCGAATTGACTACAGCCCGGAATCCCACCATGGATTCCGGGCTGTGGTAGCCATCCAGATGGGATGGGCCCCTTCATCACGGCAGGGAATCACATTCACCACGCAATCGGGGCCAGCCCCACTGGTTCCGCCGATCGCATGGTGAATG
>QEPC01005946.1:801361-834949 GCA_003113815.1 Sphenodon punctatus
CCCCCCACATTACCCCCCGTATCAATACCCCCACCCTACCACCCTAGCCCTGAAAAATAAAAACAAGCCTGCCCAATAAAACACAAAAAAACCCCTGCCACCCCCTGCAGTCCCCCAAAGTGCCCCCGAAAGTGCCGCGCCCTTTGGCCGCGGCCCTTTGGCCGCGGCCCTTCGGCCGCGAGCCTGCGGCTCCAGCCGCTGTCTGTGGGCTTTTAGCCCCCGCTACTTCCGGGTGGGGGGGGAAGGGACAGGACAGCCCACGTGGCTGCCCTCTGCGTTCCCCCCCCTGCCCCCAACTCACAGTTTTTCTTCTTGTCCCCGCAGGTATCCTGATTATATAATTGCGTTATATAATCCAGCATATTACCCCGGTTCTGCTGGAGATTTAAGATCATTGTCTCCGCATCTTGTATACGATGAGGATGATCAAACAAAAAGGCAATTCTCTTAAAAATTCCTCATAATTGGATAACAAGGGACTATCCCCTTTTAGGAGAGTAGTAGCAGATTCCAAGGCAGTGCCACCCAGATTCCCTATTATGAAAGTCACCTTCAGCTGGTCTGCAGCATAGGTGGTAGGTTGAAGGGTAAAGGCAAGGTGACAGAGGGCCAGAAAGCCCTGAAAGGCCCTCCTATCGCCGGAGAATTTTTCTATTTGGGGTCCCCTGAGTTCCCGAGTAATAATAGGCGCTGGAGGAGCCCCAGGAGCTGGAAGTTGGGGGGGTGCAGCAGCCACAGGAGGAGGGGGAGCTATCAGGGCTGCAGCACCCTGAATCTGGGTAATGGCAGTAGCTATTTCTCCTTGCTTAGTTTGGAGATCCTTGACCTCCATAGCCAAGGATTGTACTGCCAACACTAATTGTTTAATTTCATTAGCCACGTCCATGATCCTAAAGCCCGTACCTGGGCCAAGGGTAGGCTGGTGATTTGTCACCTGGGGTGGGGAGGAAGGGAACACTCACACACGTACACCCACTGATCTGACCTTGCGACAGGGCACGCACCCCACAGGATAAATGTCCGTCAGGATAGTAATTAGGCCCTTACCTCTAATTAAAGAGAACGGGTCTCTATCATCATAGGGCGAGGTATTGCAAGGAGACCAGGGTGCCCTAACAAGCCCTAGTCCACGCACACTGAGGGAGCACGGGAAGGGAAGGACAGTATGGTGGGGTTTGGTGCCGGAGGGGAAGGGTTCCAGGAAAGTGGGGGAGAAGGGGGATCCACACGGAGGTGTAATAAGCCATGGGGGGAAAGGAGGAAGGTAGGGGTACTCACACGTTTCACCAAGCACGCTCACAATTGCACACAATTCTCTTCAGGTCCACGGGAAGGAGGGTCACACGCTCAACTCTAAATCTCTTGCTCACTCTTCCAACTAATGCATATCGAAGGCTCAAGTGGGGGGCCAGTTTCAATTGCAATCACCAGCGCCGCTGCCCTTGCAGCGCTGGCTTTTAAATCCCAAGCCCTGCCCCTGTACCTGTCTCTTATACACATCTAGATGTGTATAAGAGACAGCACCAGCACCGCTGCCCTTGCTGCGCTGGCTTTTAAATCCCAAGCCCCACCCCTGTACGTGCCCACAGACACTCTGAGCACCATGGCAGGGGCGGGGGAATCCCCACATGAAGCCCCGACGTCGGGGGCGTGGCCACAGGCCGTGATTCGCTTCCGGCCGGCGATGCCCTGGCCAGAATCCCTGCATCCGGCATCCCTGCAAGAGGCGGGGCCAGAATGTGACCGTATCCCCTCTCTCCGTTGCTCGCGGGGAAGGTCCAGGCGACGGCGAAAGCCCCTGCAGGCGGCGGAGGAGCTGACACATACATACATACATACATTTCACCCCCATCCCTGGCTGTCCCCCCAAACCTTGCCCCTGAATACACATCACCCATCTCTTAGCCTTCTCCTCCCATATATACCCCCTCATCGCTTGGGTACTCCCTCCTCACACAAACACTGCTCCCCACCCCTGTTTACCCCCCGACCTTCTCTGTGAATAATATACATCACACCTCTCAGGTTTGTCCCCCAATATACACACCTCCCAGCACTTTGTCTGCCCATTGCCGATAGATACACTTCCCCCGCAACCCAGTCTTGTCCGTGAATACACATCACCCATTTTTCAGCCTTATCCCCAATAAACACTCCCCCAGAACCTGGCTGCCCCCTCACAATACAGACACTTCCCCCCCACTGCCTGGCTTCTCTGAGTCTCATCTCCCTGTACACATCCCACATCCATCAACATTGTTCCCCTCATATACAGCCCCAAAGTACTCAGCTGTCCTATTCTCTTTAACCCCAGTGAAAGCATATATGGAAAGCAGGGGACAGCATGTTGTCCCCAGATTCAGTGTTTTGACCAACCTGAAGAGGATTGGGGCTGAAAGACCAAGAGAAAGTGTGGGGTCATGGAGCCCATGTTGTAAGCAAGCACAGTATATAAGATTGTAAAACATCTTTACTGCTTACATGGTGCTTAAGTTAAGGCAGGAGCCTCAACTTACAATTTTCATGCTTTTTGGAGCATGGTTGAATTTGTAAGAGCCTTCACTTCTCTCTTAAACCAAAGGTATTTTAATCCTATAATATACATACATTTGAACATGAATACATATTATGTATGAATGTGTGCATGACCATTCCTTTAAATGTATAGGCATTTACTGTATAAGGCCGCTTTTAGATGAGACAAATTTGCGCATGATTGGTGAAAAATGCGCGTGTTTTAATGCTCGTTTAAACACCTAAACCATTTTAAATGCGCATTTGTAAAAGCCCAAACCATTTTGAATGTGGTTTTTAAATAATGTGCATGTTTAAAAACCGGTTTTGGCATCCCTCGATCATCAAAGGGGCTCAAAACTGGTTTTTAAAAAATGCGCATTATTTAAAAAACACATTCAAAACCGTTTTGGCTTTTACACGATCATGGCAAATGCGCATTTAAAACGGTTTAGGTATTTAAACGAGCATTAAAACACGCGCATTTTTCACCAATCATGCACAAATTTGTCTCGTCTAAAAGTGACCTAAGTATATGTATGTGTGAACCTATGTATGGATGAGAATACATGGACTACAGAAATCCAGATGTTTGCAAATGCCATTCCATTGCTCTGGTTTGCTGTAGCTTGCACTAGTGGTGGGCCCAGTTGTGTCTGATAAAAGTTTACCTGAAGAGATGGCACGCTGAGTTCCTGTAGAATCCTTGCTAGCAGGGGGCATGCACTGAATTCAAGTATCCCTTCGTACCCCCAGTTTCCAGCTTTTTGTCTGTGGTTTTGAATGTAGCAGTTCTGTCCCGTGGGAAGGTAGCAGCTGTTTACCTCTCTCTGAGCCTCCCACTCAGTGACTTTCTACCTGAGAGACTGGAATCAGGCATAAAGTGTCATAGCTCTGTGTATAATTTATCCTTCTGCGTGGGACTGAATGCCCAGGTTGCCAACTACTCTATCTTTCCAGGTATATGGCCTTCATTACCATCTTGTCAGAGTAACTCATTCATCCCACTCTCACACTGTTATTGACACTTCCATTTTCCTTTACTGATAAGTTTCAACACCAGCCTAAAAACCACAATCAATGCAGATTAAGACATTAAAATACTCTAAAACTCTGGAAACATGATTTTTAAACAATGTTGGACAGATGCAGCTGATGTTTATAGTTATGCATGCTAATATTTACATATTCCACCATTTTCAGGCTACTTCCCAGGGTCCATTTTGCACTGTGACTAAGAATTGCCACTCCTATTTAGCAGAAAGCAGAGTGACTAAGCATTTTAGCTCTGGGAGTTCACAATCTGAGTTTGATAACTCATAGTCTCTGCATTATGTTTGCTACTGGAGGAGAGACACCAGGCTAACATTTTCTGTAGCAGATGCATTTATACTGCTCTGCATTTTTTAATAGGCCCAACTCCAGCAGGCAATCTTTGCTGACTTGCTTTAATTTACAGGTCTAAAATTTACTGAGAGCAGGCTGACACTTAATCAGCCAATGTGAGGGGCACTAAAGCCCTCCCCTTTGGGAATGTGGAACCAGCTGCCCAACACAGATTTCACCCACCAAAAGGAGCGAACTCCCAGAGGAGACCATTGCTAAAAACAGTTTCTCTAGGTGTGTTGTGCTCGGTTACCTCTCCAGTGATGGAGCAGCCATGAAGATGGAGCCACCAACAAAAGCAACAGCAAGAGTGGCTGTAAACTTGGGAGGGACACCACCATTCCCTTCCACAGTCATCACCATTCACTGAGAGTTGGTAATGCTTGTACCTTTCCTGAATGCATTCTTGATGTTGGTGTGTCCATCTGTTATGCAGTTCTAAACTAGGGAAGGGCTGCAGTAATACTAAATCTCGGGTATTTGAAAAGCATGAATCATCCTGCACACCGCTCCTTCCCACATCATGGGATAGATTTAAAAATCATGTGATTTTTTAAAAAAAGTTTGGGCTTCTTTTTTTGTTTGTCCTCTAAGCTTCAGTTACGGTTGGGTGACATTTCCTGGCTTTTTTCTGCAGTTAGAGGATAAAAAAAGTTACTCCTGTCTTTTTTAAAAAACACACAACAAAAGCTGGATTCATACTCACAGGAGGCCGAGGCATGGGAGGACAAACATCAAGTGTCATGAGACTTATGATAAAAATTATACAAGTTGGTAAGCCTGGGCTGTGATGGCAGTAAGGTAGGTGCAGTGCTGGGGACAGGTTTCATGCATCCCTGTGAAGTTGTTCCTTGAATTCTTTAGCATGTTTGGTGTTCAAAGTAAGAGATCTCGGTAAACAGAGTAATCTTGCTGAAATCCTGGTGCTTGATCTGTTCTGGGACGAACTGAGCACCAGGATGTGCTTGCTTACCAAGTTCATAGCAAGCAAAAGATGAGATTTTTTTTAAAAACAAAAACAAAAAAAACCCTGACCAGCACCAGCCAGAGTCCTCCCAAGCCCTGCTAGCTCGGTTTTGTCAATTTCAAAACCTGATTTCCCCAGCTTCATGGCTCTTGCGCACACCTCTGATATCGGTCCCCCTGGGAATGGGAACCCATTAAGGGGTTTGTCACCGGGGATTGGGTTCCTCTCTTCGTTAGAGGCTGCCCCCCGTTTGCCCACCAGGCCAGCCTCAACCCAGTTGCCTGTGCCCGCATGGGTCCCCAAGTGATCAGAAAACCTTCACTGCAATCAGGGAGCTTTCAGAGGTCCGCACCCCTAGTCAAGCCTCCCTTTTATCTCCCTGCCCAGCCGTAATGCAGAGAACTTTCTCTGGCCACCTGTGGCTTGGAAGACTTTGCAGTGGGGTTGTCTTATATGAAAAAGGTTCGTCTAGGCTCACACCTAGATAGGAGTACCCCCAAGTGAATTCCCCAAGGCCAAATAAAGACACAAGCACGCTAGGCTTGATTATAAAACATATATTGAATACATACAAGTATAAGGCTGTTGATCAGATAGTGCAAGTCAATAAATCAAACATAAAGTCCACGCATTCTAAATCCACTGATATTCCCTGACTGTCCCCTTACCCTAAGGGTGCAATACAGGTCCATCAGTTGTTGTCTCGGCCTTGATGTTGAAGACCGGGTTCAAATCTTAGTTCATAGCCAAGTCATTAGTCCATAGTTTGCAATTTTTTGTTTTTTCCTCTCCTGAGTTGTTAACTTGTTTAATTTCAATATGGAAGAGAGTTAATTCTTGAAGAAGTAGTTCCTTCTTCTTCCTCGCTGGAGGCCTTAGGTCACTTCCTCTTTCTCCTGGCCATTGTCATTGTTATCACGTTGGGAAGGTTACCTGGCCGTTGCTTGGCAACAAACTACCCACTTGCCATGACAAAGGGGATCTCATTCCCCACTCTGGCAACTGGTTTCAGCATTCTGCCTCAACCGAGCTTACAATCTGTTTAACCCTTCACATCACACCACACATATCCCCAAAATGTGAGTGATCTCCCCCAAATGGGTGTGTTGCCCCCATGTCCCCATGACACGTCCCCCCCTTCGAGAACATGTGAGAAGGGTTGGGCCATTCCCAATTCTGGAACATGTTAGTCAGTGGTTTCTCTGCGTGATAGGGCATTAGCAATTATGTTTTCTTTACCTTTGACCTGTTTAATGGTCATGTCAAAATCTTGTAAGGCCAGGCTCCATCGCAAGAGCTTGCCATTGGAACCTTTCACTCTGTGTAGCCAAGCTAGGGGTGAATGGTCAGTGTACACTGTGAATTTTCTACCCCATAAGTATGGTTTCAGCTTACTGACCGTCCATACGATCGCTAGACATTCTCTTTCAATGACCGCTAGTGTTTTTTCCCTTGGCAGTAGTTTCTTGCTAAAGAAGGCAATGGGGTGTCTTTGGTTATCTTCCCCCACCTGCATTAGGGCTGCCCCTAGCCCCGTGTCAGAAGCATCTGTCCAGACCTCAAACTCCTTGTCAAAGTCTGGGTGCCTAAGTACAGGTGCATTGAATAGGGATTCTTTCAGCTTGTCAAAAGCTGTCTGGCATTCTGTGGTCCACTTTACTCTAGTGGGCAGCCCCTTTTTGCACTGATCCATCATAGGAGCGGCGATAGAACTGAACTGTGGTACGTGGCGTCTATAATACCCTGGCATGCCAATGAAATGCAGGATTTGTTTCTTTGTTGTGGGTACCGGACATGAAGTGATGGCTTCTATCCTGTCTGGTAGGGGGCTAATCTTGCCGTTCCCCACCCAAAATCCCAGATATGTAACCTGGCTCATAGCAATTCTGCACTTGGATACCTTTACTGTGAGCCCCGCTGTCTGGATTTGGGCTAGTACTGTGTCTACCTGTATAACATGTTCCTCCCATGAATTGCTAAAAATCACTACATCATCTATGTAAGCTGCTGCAAATTCCCTAAATTTGTCTAGTAGGGTGTCCATCAACCTTTGGAGCGTGGCCCCACTGTTTTTCAGTCCAAATGGCATAACTGTGAATTCATACAGCCCCTTGTCTGTGATGAACGCAGTTTTCTTCTGGGACTGGGGATCTAGGCTAATTTGCCAGTATCCCTTTGTGAGATTGAGGGTGGTTAGGAACTGGGCCCCAACTATCTGGTCTAAAATAGCATCTGTTCTGGGCATAGGGTATGTGTCTGATGTAGTTATGGCATTCAGCTTCCTATAATCTACACAGAACCGAACCGTCCCATCTGGCTTGGGGACTAAAACTACCGGGCTTGCCCACTCTCCCTGTGAACTTTTTATTACCCCCAGTTCTAACATCTCCTGTATCTCTGTATGTGTTTGTGCTCTGACCTTCCCTGCTGTGCGGAAGGGTCCTGACCTGACAGGTCCCTCTGTCCCTGTGTCAATTCTGTGCACTATGAGGTTGGTTCTCCCTGGTTTGTTGGAGAAGATTTCCCTATGTTGCCCTAGAACGTCCAGGATTTCCTTTCTCTGTGAGTCACTCAGTTCGCTGGAGATATTTACATCTTCCAGTGGAGGCAGGTCCCCTTTTGTGTTTGCAAAAGGTCCAGCAAGGGTGTATGTAGGTCATCAGGGGAGCTATCTCCCTCTGCCAGACAGACCATATTTATCTCTGTTCCCCTAGCATGATAGGCTTTAATCCTGTTCACATGGAACTCTTGGGCTCCCGCTTTGGTATTGGGTGCATCTACCCAATATGTGACCTCATTCTTCTTTTCCAATATTTGATATGGGCCTTCCCAAGATGTATGTCCCCCTACTTTCTTAGGAGGTTTCATAATGAGGACTGAATCTCCTGGTTCATAAGTCCTCGCTTTGGCCTTGCTATCATATATCCTCTTTTGCTTCTCCTGACTCTGTTCAAGGTTCCCCCTAGCTTCTGCTAACATTTCCCTAATGTTCTGTCTGAAGGTTTGAACATATTTTGCTATGGGTTCCCCTTCACTCTCTATGTTACCTTCCCAGGAGTCTCTGATTAGGTCTAGGGGTCCCCTTACTGTCCTCCCAAACAGCAGTTCGAATGGCGAGAAGCCTGTGGATTCCTGTGGGACTTCTCTATATGCAAACAATAGGTATGGGAGCAATTTATCCCAGTTACCAGCTCTGTGCTCCATAAATTTGGTTAGCATTGTTTTAAGTGTCCCATTGAATCGTTCCACCAGTCCATTTGTCTGGGGATGATACGGTGCTGCTGTAAGGTGAGCAACCCCACATGTTTTCCAGAGGTGTGTGAAGATTTTCGACATGAAATTTGAGCCTCTGTCTGTTAGCACTTCCTTAGGGAAGCCTACTCTGCTGAATATGATCATCAGAGTATCTGCCACTGTATGTGCCTCTATATTGGTGAGGGCTTCTGCTTCTGAGTATCTACTAGCGAAGTCTACCAAAACCAGTAGGTATTTTTTCCCTGTTCTTGAGGGTTTCTTTACGGGTCCTACTATATCCATAGCCACTCTGTGGAAAGGAACTTCAATTATGGGTAAGGGATGCAAAGGGGCCTTCTTAGGGCCTGTTCCCTTGTTGTGTTTCTGGCAGAGGTCACACGTATGGCAATAGGTTTTCACATCTGTGTAAATCTTTGGCCAATAATACAGGGCTTCTAGCCTGCTCAGTGTCTTTGAGGCTCCCAAGTGTCCTGCAAAGACGCATGTGTGTGCCAATTTCAAGAGGTCCCCTCTAAATGTTTGTGGTACTACTAATTGTTTATTGGGGTAGCCTCTGTCTCCCTGGGGTGGGACTCTATACAGTAATCCCTGCTCCCATTTGAAAATCCCTCTGTTTTGATCTGCAGAGGTGCTGCCTGCTGCCTCTTCTCTGATCCTTGACAGAGTACTGTCAGTTTGTAACTGCATTCTGAACTCTGTCTGGGGTTTAGTCATTTCCTCCCTGGCCTCTGCCAATTGTGAGGTTTGTGCTTCTAGACTTGGGTCGTGTGTACCCTGGTCTGTAAGCACCTCTGGGGTCTTCCCTAGGTGTGGTTTGTGTGCAAGGGGTATCTGTCTCTGTGCTGGCAGATGCTACCGCAATGGATACAGCTTGGTTCCCCAGGCTCTGTTCCTCGGGGGCTTTCTCTTGGGCCCCGGTGTCCAGTTCCCTCCCAGACTCTTGTCCCTGTTTTTCCTCTGCTATGGGGTGTTGCATGGATCTGGTCTGTTCTACCTGACAGGCCTGACTCGCTGCCATGGCTGTCTGCCACCCCCATATATCATCCCCTATTAATAGGTCCTGTTTCAAGTCATCTATTACTGCTACTTCTAGGGGTCCCTTCAGCCCTTCCCATTCCAATTCTATTTCTGCAATGAGAGCTGTCTTGTGTCCTGTCACCCCTTCTATGATGATCGTTTTAGTGGGGTGTATACACTCTGCTGGTATCACCTGACTGCTGGCTACTGTCACGTCTGCCATGGAATCCTGCCATCCAATGCAGGGTACATCATTAATCCTTGCCTTCCTCATTTGCTTCTTTTTCTCTTTCCACACCTCAGTGAATTTGTAGGAAGCCAGTGTCCCCTCTGGGATTGGTTTATGTGCCGATATGCAGCGAACCCCTGCCCTTGCTGAGGTTTCTTCCCTTCCCTCTATGTTTGGGCAGTTTATCTTTATGTGCCCTGGCTTGCCGCACTGGTAGCAATTCCCTCACACACACACCCCCGGGGTTTGAGATGAGTTTGGCCCTTGAGCTTGGGGATCTCTGTCCCACCTTCCCCCGGATACTCCCCCGGGCTTGTCTTCTGGGGACCTATTGTCTCCTTGTTGGGGTCTGTTTCCCCCTTGGCCTCCTCCCCCCGCCTGGGTTGCCTCGTTGCATTCCCAGTTTTGTTTGGGCCGGAAGCCTTTTTTATAGTCAGGGTTATACCTCTTGTTCCCCTGGGGTTTGGGTTGTTCCCCCTCCCCCTTTGGTCCTTTGGATTGGTATAATGCTCTGGTACTGACATAATCATCCCCAATCTCTGCTGTCTTATCTACAGCAGTCACCCTACTCTCCAGTACACGTGCCTTCACAGGCTTATCACAGACAGTCAAAAATTGGTCTAGCACCATCAGTTCACACAGTTTCTCATAATTCTGGGCATTTTTTCCCTTAACCCATTTGTGGAAGGCATCATTCACCTTACATATATATTCTTTGTGTGTTATACCCTCAATTTTCAAAGATCTAAAACGCTCTCTATGCATTTCTGGTGTCACTTCATATCGAGCCCAAACTGCTGTTTTAAGACAATCAAAAGTGATATTACCATTTGATCCCTCTGCTGTGTTTGACCCCTCTAGTACACAGACATTGCTTTCCCTGTCAGTCTCGAGACGATCACAGGCACCCACAGGTCTGCTGGCACCTCGTTGCGTTTGCAGTTCTTTTCAAATGTGGAGAAGAATTCCTCGATGCATGTCTTCTCGTCGAAGACCTGGATTAGCTGTGCATAGTGTTGGATGCGTTGCTCTCTCGTGGTGGTCGGGATGCTGGGTGTAGGACTCCCAGTGGGTAGTGCTCCTGTCTGCTGTAGCATTGCCAACTCATGCTGTCTTTGTTTGTCTTTTTCCTCTTGTTCATGCTGTCTTTCTTTTTCTCTTTCCTCCATCCTCAGGCACTCCCTTTCATTTTCCTTATCCAGTTTCATCACCTCCAACTGCATCTTTTGCCTTTCCAGTTTCTGTTCCCACTGGAGCCTTTTGAACTCCAGGAACTCTTTGGTGATAGGCCTTGTCTCCTCCTCTTTATGTATTTAGGTCTTTTATTCTTGGTCGTGCAAGGAGGAGGATGCATCTTCTCGTGCCTGTTGCTGCACGTTCTCTGATGCCACCTGGTGGCTCTTAGTGGTCAGTGCACCTCCTGCCTTCTGACTCACTTTTAAATCAACTGGTCTGGACTAGTTTCTCTCCAGCCGTTTTCACTCTCCCTAAGAGTTTGTTCGGTTTCAAAGGGGTTACTCAAGAGTACTGGACTGGCTCGCCACTGTCACCGGGGATTGGGTTCCTCTCTTCATTAGAGGCTGCCCCCCGTTTGCCCACCAGGCCAGCCGCAACCCAGTTGCCTGTGCCTGCATGGGTTCCCAAGTGATCAGAAAACCTTCACTGCAATCAGGGAGCTTTCAGAGGTTCGCACCCCTAGCCAAGCCTCCCCTTGATCTCCCTGCCCAGCCGTAATGCAGAGAACGTTCTCTGGCCACCTGTAGCTTGGAAGACTTTGCAGTGGGGGTCTTATATGAAAAAGGTTCGTCTAGGCTCACACCTAGATAGGAGTACCCCCAAGTGAATTCCCCAAGGCCAAATAAAGACACAAGCACGCTAGGCTTGATTATAAAACATATATTGAATACATACAAGTATAAGGCTGTTGATCAGATAGTGCAAGTCAATAAATCAAACATAAAATCCACGCATTCTAAATCCACTGATATTCCCTGACTGTCCCCTTACCCTAAGGGTGCAATACAGGTCCATCAGTTGTTGTCTCGGCCTTGATGTTGAAGACCGGGTCCAAATCTTAGTTCATAGCCAAGTCATGAGTCCATAGTCTGCAATCTTGTGGCAGCTCCTCTCCTGAGTTGTTAACTCGTTGAAAGTCAAGATGGAAGAGAGTTAATTCTTGAAGAAGTAGTTCCTTCTTCTTCCTCGCTGGAGGCCTGAGGTCACTTCCTCAGTCTCCTGGCCATTGTCACTGTTATCAAGTTGGGAAGGTTACCTGGCCATTGCTTGGCAACAAACTACCCACTTGCCATGACAAAGGGGATCTCATTCCCCACTCTGGCAACTGGTTTCAGCATTCTGCCCCAACCAAGCTTACAATCTGTTTAACCCTTCACATCACACCACACATATCCCCAAAATGTGAATCATCTCCCCCAAATGGGTGTGCTGCCCCCATGTCCCCATGACAGGGTTGCACGTAGGTGAGAAAAGACTTCTATGTTCCCCTCCCCCGCTCAGAAAAATCCAAGCAGGGAAGTCCCTGGACTCAGCTGTGCAGCTTGCCAGCCAGGGGAAGAGAAGGGAGCAGAGAACAGCCAGCAGCAACCTGGATGCTAGAAGCCCTAGGTAAGGTGAGTTGGGGTGCAGTAGGTAGGGGACTTGAGAGTGCTCCCCTCTCCTCCTCCCCTGAAACATTTCTCAGATGAGAGCTGTTTGGCAGTGTGTGGGGTGTGGAAGCGTGCAGACAGCCTTTGAAACTTACAAATGCTCCCCCCCCCCAGCGGCCATTTTTTAAATTGCACACTGAGAAGTCACACCAGGACCAGAGTTGTGAGCATTTTCGTGAGCAGCAAACTAGTTGCTGCTTGTTTCAGCCCTAGTTCAAAGTGCTTTACAATCCTTATCTAGTTTGCCCTCACAACAACCCTGTGAGGTGGGTCATTATTATTCCTTTATACAGACGGAGAACTGAAGCTGAGAGATAACGGCTGCCCAACAACACCAGGGAGTTCAGGGCTAAGACTGTATTGGAACCCTGGTCTCTTATGTCCAAGTCCAATGCTTTATCTACCTACATTTTATCTAGCTACACTGGCTGTCTACCTTGTGCATATTGGACCAAGTTTGGCTCAGTTTACGAGTCCTCCTGGTCCAAGATCCTTGGGCTCAGGCCTGGACTCCCTATGGGCAAGAGGCCTGACCCTTGCAGAGCACGGTGATGTGGTGCTCTATGGGTCTGGGGCCATGGATACTCCCTCCACACTTTCAAGGGTAAGGGGTGGGGCTTTTCATGTCCCTTGAGCCCTGGCACCTCTTCTTTTACAGACTAAGAGCTGGGTAAAAGTTGTGAAAAAACTACCCCTGCTATTCCATGGCCTCCAGAGAGAATTCTATGCTTGCTGCCCCTAGGAAAACCTCCTTGCACGAAAGCCTTATTTAGCTTAGTTTAGTCCAAAAGTGATTTAACCCTATCAGGATATTGCACTGAACATAATAAAACAACAATTGAATTAAAAGCAAATAAAACCACAACAACTCAATAGATACATTATTATTTATTATGTATATAGCACCAGCACTGGACCTGGCATTGTACAATCAATAGTTAGAGACAGGTCCCTACCCCAGGGGGCTTACAATCTAAGAGAGACAAGGGAGAGGTGAACATCTGGAGAGATAACGATACATTCATGAAGTTGAGAAGTTGCTGGTGCATGTGCTTAACTTGGTTACAGGGAACTAAGTAACTTGGGCCGTTTTTAGACAGACTGCACCAATGTGGGTCCACCCATCCCCCATAGACTGAGGTGCCCGTCTGAAGGCGGCATGGGCGGAGGCATGCTCCCATGACTCACACACCACACACCCATGCCCCTGCGTGGAGCAACCTGGGTTTTTCCTGGTTGCTCTGTGTGGAGGTATGGGTGGGTGGGTGCACACGCAATGCACACACATCCCCTGCCATGTGAATGCCCCCACCCCGTACTCACCAGAAGTGTGTGCTGGTGTTCTACCCCATGTATATGGACTTGGCTGGGAGGTGGGTCCATCTAAAAACAACCTTAGTTACAGGGAAGAGATTCTGAGTGAGGAGGGAAGAGGATGCAATTTCACTCATGATGAGCCAGGGAAAGCCTGACAGAAGAGGTAGGTTTTTGGGAGGGATTTGAAAGTTAGGAGGGAGGGAACAGAATGAATGAATCCAGGGAGGGAGTTCCAAGCATGGGGGGCAGCAAGAGAGAAGGGGTGAAGATTTAGAGGAGCAAGGGGGTTGCAAGCAGGAGAGGGTGGGGGCAGAAGGGGAGCGAAACTCCCAAGTAGGAATGTGGCAGGATACAAAAGTGGAGAGATATGGGGGAACAAGGCCATGCAGAGCCTTGAAGGTGAAGACCAGGCGCTTGTGCTGAATGTGTTCACATAAAGGGAGCCAATGTAGGGCAAAGAGGAGGGGCTGAACATGGTCCAAGAAATGGGCAAGGTGGATGACTTTGGGATCAGAGCGTTGAACGAAGATGAGGGGGATGAGATCAGAGCATGGGAGACCAGTAAGGAGGAAATTACAATAGTCAAGGTGAGAGATGACGAGAGCATGAACTAGGGTTTTTGCAGTGGAAACAGTAAGATGGGGCCAGAATTTAGCAATATTATATAGAACAAAGCAACAGGATTTGGCAACCGTCTGGATTGGAGGTGTAAAGGAGAGGGAGAAGTCGAAGATGAATCTCAGGCTACGAGCCTGAGGGACAGGCTGGATGGTGACACCCTCAATGGAAATTGAGAGGGAATTATTTAATTTATTATCTATTTATTTATTTTTAAACATTTCTAACCTGCCCATCCTGCCACAGGCAGCTCTGGGCGGCTTACAAGAATAAAAAATAAAAACACTAAAAACAACTTTAAAACACACAACAAACAGGGAGGAATAAAAATATCCCTGACCACCCCCACCCTAACCCATTGCCCCCACCCTACCCATTCTCCCCCTCAAAAGCCAGGCGGAACAGCCATGTCTTACAACGGCGTCGAAATGAGGGGAGATCCGGGGCCAAATGGGCCTCCACTGGCAGGGAGTTCCACAGCCGTGGAGCGGCCACCGAGAAGGCCCTCCCCATCATGGCCCCCCAGCAGACTCAGGGAACCTCAAGGAGAGCACCCTCCAATGACTGCAGGGGCCGATCCAGGACCTGGGGGGTGAGGCGGTCCCACAAATAGGTCAGACCAACGCTGGTTAGGTCTTTATAGGCAAGCACCAACACCTTGAATCGGGTCCGGAAGACTACAGGCAGCCAGTGCAGAGACCAAAGAACCGGTGCAATATGTTCCTGGCGACCCAATCCCACCAAGAGATGGGTCGCCGCATTCTGCACCAGCTGCAGTCTCCAAACTGTCACCATGGGTAGCCCCATGTAGAGCGCGTTACAGCAGTCAAGTCTAGAGGTGATGAAAGCATGGATGACAATTACCAGGTCAAAGTCTGAAACATACGGCCAAAGCCGACACACCAGATGTAATTGGCAAAAGGCACTCCTTGCCACAGACTCCACCTGCACATCCAAGCGGAGCTGCGAGTCAAGGAGCACCCCCAGACTCCATACCTGGCGAATCAGCGGAAGGCAGACCCCATCAATGATAGGGCCCGTCAC
This sequence comes from Sphenodon punctatus, assembly GCA_003113815.1. Taxonomy (NCBI): domain Eukaryota; kingdom Metazoa; phylum Chordata; class Lepidosauria; order Sphenodontia; family Sphenodontidae; genus Sphenodon; species Sphenodon punctatus. The sequence goes on from QEPC01005946.1 coordinate 816,375, forward strand.
CCCCACCACCTTATCACCAGCATCACCTCTGTCTTATCGGGATTCAGCTTTAGTCGATTCACCCTCATCCAATCCCTTACAGCTGCCAGACACCCAGTAAGCACTGAGACTACCGGGCCTGGGTCTGATGAAAAAGAGAGGTAAAGCTGAGTGTCATCAGCATATTGATGACACCGCACGCCAAACCTCCTGACCACCTCGCCAAGCGACTGTATATACACATTGAACAGGAGAGGGGACAAGACAGAACTCTGCGGGGCTCCACTTGAGAGGTCTCAATATGATGAAAAATGATCCCCGAGCACCACTCACTGAGTTCTTCCAGCCAGGAAGGAGCGGAGCCAGTCAAGAACTGTACCGCCCACCCCTGCATGGTCCTGCAGGCACGTCACCAACATCTCATGATTAATGGTATCAAACGCAGCCGACAGATCTAATAGAATCAGCAGGGCCGAATGCCCCTGATCTAATTCCCAGCGTAGATCATCAACCAACGCCACAAGCACAGTCTTGGTGCCATAACCCGGGCGAAATCCTGACTGCGAGGGATTGAGAAAACCCACATGATCCAGATGTTCCTGCAACTGCCAGGCCACCACCCACACAATAAACTTCCTTAAAAAGGGGAGGTTAGAGATCGGCCGATAACTGGCAATTGGGAGGGGAATGTTTTTTGGGGGGAAGATGAGGAGTTTGGTCTTGGCCATATTAAGCTTGAGTTGGCAGGAAGACATGCAAGCAGAGATGTCAGAGAGACAGTCAGCAATATGAGATTGGATGTGGGGGGAGAACGTGGGAGTGGAGAGATAGAGTTGCGTGCATCAGCATACAGGTGATACTGAAAGTCGTGAGTTTCAAAGAATTTATCCAGAGAAAGAGTGTAAAGGGAGAAGAGGGTCCAGGACAGAGCCTTGGGGGACTTCCACAGAGAGGGGAAGCAATGTAGAGGAGGTACCAGCAAGAGAAACGTTGAAGGAGTAGTTTGAGAAATACAAAGAGAATCAGTTAAAAACAGAGTCCCAGAAACCAAAGGAGCGTAGCGAATCCAGGAGGAGGCCATGGTCAACAGAGTCAAATACAGCAGAGAGATCAATGACCAGAATGGAGTAGAGGCCCTTAGACTTAGCTAAGAGAAGGTCATTGGTGATTTTGGTGAGGGCAGTCTCAGGTCGTTTTTAGATGAGCGCGGCGGCGCCCGCGCTTGTTTTTCAAAAGACTCGGCAGTCCGTTCTACACGTGACGCTGCTGCCGAATACGTGCATGTGTGGGCGATGCACATCCATTTCTGGTCGTGTATGACCGGCCTCGATCGCCGACCCGGTCAGTTCGCGGCTGGAAATGGATGCGCATCGCCTGCACATGCTCATATTCGGTGGCAGCGTCACGTGTAGAACGGACTGCCGGGTCTTTTGAAAAACAAGCGTGGGCGCCGCTGCGCTCGTCTAAAAACGGCCTCAGTCAAGTGGAGGGGGCAGAAGCCTGATTGAAGGGGGTCAAGGGAGGAATTTAAATAGAGGAAATCAATACCGTGCATGTAGACAGCTTGGAAGCGAAGGGTAGGAGCAAAATGGGACAATAGTTGGAAGGGTCAGAAGGGTCAAGAGTGGCCTATTCTTAAGGATAGGGAAGACAGTAGTATGTTTGAAAGCCAACATGAGTATAAAAGAGAACCAGCATCGTTTCAATACTATAAAAGAATATACAAACCTTCCAGGTCACAGCATTTTTGACCTGAGGGTTTGCATACTGAGGCTTTTTTCACACAAGATGCACCCACTCATAAACACCCAGAAATCTGGGTGTTCATGAGTGGGAGAGCCCCATGTGAAGGACGTGGTGCAGAGGTGTAACCTCCCGCCTAACACGCATCCCCATGCACCCCCCACTCATCAACACGTACGGTGCAACCAGGGGAAACGGCAGTTGCTCTCTGTGCATGTTGATGAGTGGGAGGGGGGTGCACGGGAATGCGTGTGCGCCTGTATGCATGCCCCGCCCACCCAGCGCGCATGCACTGGAGTGCCCATGGACCTTCCACCCTGTGGGGGCCATGTAAAAATAGCCTTAAACAAACAGCATTCAAAGGATGGCTTGAACGCAAAAATGCTGAATTAGAATTCATCACCAAGTTTAACACTGGGTGTTTTTACACACACATTTCTCCTGCATGTTTGTTGTTACATCCTGAACTTTCTGTGTGTCTAAATCACTCACCCAGATTTTAAACATCTGGCTCTTTGAACTTCTGCATAGAACTTCTCCCAGAACTGTGTGTGTAAAAAATTCTCCTGCAAAACTGCTTTGCTCCCGGCAGCTGTGATCACTTGGTTTCCATGGCAGCCTGTCACGTCTACAGCTGCGACTACTGTAGGTTGCCTCAGGGCAGTGTGTGTGTGAAAAATGCATCCAGAACTTACTTGTGAACTTGTAAACCCAGAAGATTGAAAAATCTGGAACTTTAAGGTGTGTGTAAAAATGTCCACTCTTTCTATGGGTTTGAATCAGGACTTTTTTTTTAGTCACATAATGTTATGGAGATTCCACAGAACGTTTATCTTGCATGAATTACTTGCCTTGCCTAAATAATAATATACACGTGCAGCAATGCTGAGAGTGGAATTACGGGAATTTCCCCTCTTGGCAAGAGTACACAGGAAACTGGTAAAATACTAGTTTAGAATTCCTAACATGTGTTCAGATTGTTTGCCCTGGCTACGTTTGAAGGAGCAATTTAAACAACTAAGGGGGTCTTATTGGTTTGGCCATATTCAGCAGTACTTAGATGGTTGGGGTTTTTCTATTCTTGTCCTCGATATGAAACTATCTAGGTAAACTTTACTGCAAATAATGACTAGAATTGATGACTTGGATAAACAATCTGACCTAGCTTCTCTCTCCAAGTATTGTATGTCCCCATGGTATTCTCACATTAAAACCAACCATGACATGGACTCCAGCTCTATGAAAAGCATACACGCCTCTTTGTTTACAGACTTTCTCCTCTGCAGTCCTGGAAGGTAGATACCAAAAGATACCTTGAGAATCTAGATTTTGTGCCTGTAATTCTGGGGCTGTGGAGGAACTGACACACTATTTGTTGGAATGCCCTTTGACGGAGAATTTAAGGAAGGCATGGAACCTCCCCCCTCTTAGGCTCCAAAATATTTTGCAACAGGGGTCAGCAAGTGAAGTATTTATTAACTCTGCGGGATGCAGAGGAGGTCCACAAAGCTGCTATTTTTGTAAGATGCGTAGTTATAGATGTTGTTTACCATGATGGCTTTGGCTGATTGGAATAAACTGATTTGACTGACACATTATATAAAATATTTCCCCCACACCCTTATACAGCAGTATACCCTCTGTAACCTTCAGATCCTGTACTTGCCCAGACTTTGTTTTCTCCTCACTCCAACACTTCGACCACTTGTCCACGTTACTGGGGCTAGTGAGTCCTTCTGGCGGGAATCTCCCGGCCGGGAAACTTATACTGAGCTCCGCAGTATCATCAGCCGTGTCCAGTGGCTTTTTTCCCTCCAAATGTCAGGGCTCAAAATCCAGCCCTGACTAATTATGTGTTTTATTCTCTCTGTGTGAACTATTTTTGTTGCCTGCAACCTCTTATATAGATGTCAACTTTAAGACCACTTCATGCATCTGAGGAAGTCAGCTCATGCCAAAATAAAGAAATCTTAGTATTAGTCTTTAAGGTGCCACAAGACTCTTTTTTTTGCTTTATAAAAGAATAGATAAGTAAACATCATATACTTGGAAAAATTAAAAGAATAAAACATTGTCTGTTTAAAAAAAAATCTATGTTCCTTATTTAGATGCTGACCAAGCAAAGGCTGTGACTGCACATATCGCCAAGGGAGACTCATTTGCCAACAAAAACTTTATTTTGTATTTTACAGATGTAAAAAACATATTATCTAAAAACGGAAAGCCATTTAGCCCTAGGCTGAGAAAAGCCCTGCTATTTAATTTAATTTAATTTAATTTATTATAAAATTTTATACCCTGCCTCTCCTGCCGAAGGCAGCTCGGGGCAGCTAACAATTTTAAAAATAACATTATAAATACATAAAAACAATACATTATAAAAGGAGAAATTGAAAAAAATATAAACAGAACCCCCACCCCACCCCACCCTAACACTAAACGTGTTGGGGAGGCAGAGGATACGCTGATTAGTGGGGATAGAAGTAAATATTCAACAATGTCATGACAGCTATCTGCTTGAGCTGCTATGGGCCAGAAGTAAAAGTACAACTATACATCACTCACAGGCCCGTTTTAAAGAGACCATGGTGTGTGGGTGGGTGTGTGTGGGAGCGGTGGGGGGGGCGGCGGTCTGTAGAAGCGCCACTGCACATCAACTGGAATGGAACGAGTAGATAGGGAACGGTTGTTTACCCTCTAAAATAGTACTAGAACCAGGGGACACTCCATGAAACTAGCTGCCAGCAGATTTAAAACAAATAAAAGGAAGTACTTTTTCACTCAACACAATTAACCTATGGAATTTGTTGCCAGAGGATGTTGTCAAGGCCAGTAGTATAGCTGGGTTTAAAAAAGGACTGAATAAGTTCTTTGAGAGTAGGTCCATTAATGGCTATTAACCAAGTAGCTTATTGGATGAACTTCTTACTGTGGGGAGCTGGGGTTGAACAATGGGGAAAGGATTGCCCATTGTGACTGCTGGTTCTTCTCCCATGCGATCGAGATTGGCCACTGTCGGAAGACAGGATGCTGGGCTTGATGGACCATTGGTCTGACTCAGTATGGCACTACTTATGTTCTTATGCTAGCGCAAATCAGTGACATTTTAATGAGCCTTTTAAAAAGTTTAATAAAGCCATTAAAAAAAAAAAAAAAACTTCAATAAAGCCTTTAGAAATGTTTCCAGTGTGTCAGTGTGTTTTCCTCTGGCCCATCCAGCCACAACTCCTTATGTGCTATTTCCTGCCCGTTCCTTTCCCTGTGCGTTGACATTAGCAGGTGAGCCAGCTGCAGCCCTGAAGCTCTTTGTTTTCCTATTGGCATTCTCAGGCTAGATGGATTGGGGAATGGCAATAGGAAGATGAAAAGGCACTGGTGTGCTGCCAGCTACTATGGGTCCGTCCCCCTCAAGAGCAAGTGCTTCCAACCACCAGCGTATCACTGTGCCATACCACCATTCCCTATTGTACCCCTATGTGTCCCTCCACCCCCATCCTCCTGTGAAGTGCATGGCTAGAGATGGCATGGCCATTTTTGGTCCACCTGCCATACCCCCGCCCCCCAACCATCCCTTCTAACTCCCAGCCCTCAAAGCACTTATTGCTAAGCCATACTACCATTCTCCACTGCCCCCATTCCCCGAAATCTCCCACCTTTCACAGAATAAGCAAGGAAAACCATGGATTGTTTTGGGATTGTGAACAATCCATCACACCATGGATTTTGGTCACACCATGAATTTTGGTGTGATCCATCACACACAATTTACATTAGTTTACATTATTTACATTATTATTTACATTACATTATTTTCATTATTTGGTGTAATCCATCACACCATGGATTTTCACACCATGGATTGTGAAAAATATAACAACTTTATTCAACAATATAAACTTTAATTTAATTTTAACTTTATTTATTGAATTTTAATGAACTTTAGTGATAAAAAAAATTATTTGTAAAGTCCATTCCTTTTTCTGCCTACCCCTTTAGGGGGTAGCAGCTGGGTACGCTCTCTTGGGGGGTGGCAGGCGGGAGCAATTGTTCCCATTCGGAACACTTATGGGAGTGCTTGCGAAAAGTGTCTGTCAGTACGGTGCCAGTTTCCAGTGATTCTGTGCTTATGCTTACACCATTTAAAAAGTAATTTTTGACACTTTCCAGGACTTTTCCATCATTTTTTAGGAATTTTACAGCAGTTTTATGGCAGTCTTACAACCTTCTAGGGCAATTCCCAGCACTTTCCCAGTGCTGAGCCAGCATGTTTTTGTCTCCACAGTCCCTGGGGCGTGTGCGGGGCAAACACAGGGTTTGGGACCAGCCTGCAAGTTATTTTCAACTCGTGAAAAATGGCAAAAAAAGTGGGAATGCCGATAAGTTTCTATGTCGTGTGAATCTTGACGAATGCCCTGCTTCCAACAGAAGGAGCACTCGCCAAGATTTTTTGTTTCAGGTCTATTCCGTGGCAGCAGATTTGCATGACTGGTGAAGGTGAAGGCATGCCTGGACCAGGGTGGGCTGACCTGCATGAGTGCAGGGCAGAGAGGGCTCAGACGCTTTGGCTGGAGGGTTGATTGATGTGGAATCCGGGGCAGGTGGTGAATAATAATTCTTCTGAACCGGAAGAATTATTCTTTGAATTTACCGCCTTGATCGTAGGCATGCCTACAGGTTTCCTGAAATGCTTATACATGCTTGTAGCATGTTTCCCTTTACCAATCCTGTAGAGGCGTGAAGAACATACAGAAATCAAGCGCTGCCATTTGTGCCCTCTACCCTTGGTTACCATTCTGTATTCCATGTCTCCAGCAGCCTGCCTTCCCATCCTGATGCCTTTCCCTCCCTCACAAGTCTCCCGCCATGGTGCTTCTCACCCCACTGTCCCACCATTGTGCCTTTCTCTTGCCAGCTAGCCTGCCACCCCACCATGGTGCCTTTTCCCCCCACCCCCCATCATGCCATGGTGCCTTTCCCTCCTCTGCTGTCCTGCCATGGTTCCTTTCTCCCCTCCCCCCATCATGCTTCTCCTACCAGCCCGTTGTCCCACCATGGTGCTTCTCCCCTCCCATTAGCATACCATCCTGCCATTGTGCCTTTCCCTCCCCCACCAGCTAGTCATCCCGCCTAGGGCTGAAACTCAATCTTGGGTGTTTTTTCCCCCTAGATTCTCATTGAAAATCAAGCTTCCTGGCTCTATTTACATGAGAATCAAGACATGAAAAAAACCCTGGTTCTTGACCTTTTCTTTATTTATTTACTGGAGCCACATGTGCACTGTGTCCCAAGACGAGTCTCACATACTGAGTCTGTCTTTCGTCTGTATCTTCTCTTCTGCAGCCACCAACTCCACACCTGGGGGAAAGAAAAAAATCCTGCACATGCAAAAAATAGCCACAGTACCATTCTGTCCATGCACAGCCCTTTGCCGACGCACCGAAGGAGACGGGACACAAGAGCTGGGTTTTGAACGGCCGCACTCTTTATTCAAATCAGAATTACATTTACAAATGGGTGGGGGCAAATCACCTAGTGCGATGCGGGTCCAGTACTTGAACATTGACCTTGTAACAAAACCTAACAACAACAGGGGTGGTTTCAATGTACTCTCGTTTACCACCCCAAGCGTGAACATCACGCTTCCCCCTTCTCAGCAACCCAAGCCGCAGGCGAAGGGGACTCACACATTTGATGTACGAGTAAGGCTAAAGGTGCCTACAGATGGGGGACCATATGTGTCCCTACCGTCCTCGCTCGACACCCCTCCCAGGGAGGCGGCCCTGCCGTTTGCAATACCTGCTTTACTGCGGGTGGGTCTCCCCATCTCTTAAGGAGATTACTCTTTCTTATGATCCCTATAACCTAAATTAACTTACTGTACTGGACCCCTGCCACTAAGGGGTCGCCGGGGTACCCGGACGAACCCGACCCCCACCTCACCTAATAACTAATCTAATATAGAAACCAATGCTTCTTTTAGAGCCTCCAGGTGACAGGTTACCCTCTGGTGTCAGGTGAACAGCATCCGGCCTATACAGGGCTGGACGTCTGTGTGTCAAAGCCCAGGTATCTACCTGGCTTCCACCCATCAAGGTCAGCCATCGCCCCACATCCCGGTTAACTGTCTTCCTGGTATTGTCGATCTTACGGGGATGCACCCCGGTGCCCCATGACATTCGTTCGACCAGGTCAGTCCATACCAATTTAGCTGCTGGTAACAGTTTTTTGATCTCCCATAGATCATATTTAATGTTCTTGATCAACTGGACTCCTTTCAGTCGGGGGATGTCATTTTCGCCGAGGTGCATAATGAGTACGTTGGGGGGTCGGCCCTGGGTAGGGGCACGCAGGGCTGGCAGTAGTTGATGCCACCTCATTCCTCTGCGACCCTTCCATTGGATCTGGGCCCAGTTTGTCAAGCCCAACTGGGTTCCCCATCCGGTCTGGTCAGCTGCCCTGCTTGCCCAGTGCACCAGGCTGTGGCCGACGATCCAGACTAACTTCCGACGATGTGCGCAATCACCTAGGGAAGGGGTGGAAGAATTTATTACTAACTGTGGGGCGGGGCATCCCAGATATAGGTCTGGTATGCCCTTGACCTCCATCGGCCCAATTCCCAGATACCCTGCTCAGACATCCCACTCCTGGCTGCGAAGGTCACAGCACCGATGCGGAATGAGTGGGTGCCGTAAGCCGCCGATGGTAACCCCAGACGGGACAATCCGGCTCTCAAAACTGCCGTGAACTGATACCTCATAACCAGTTGCCCACTTCCATGTCTGAACAGGGGGCCCGGGGAAAGGTGATGTAGATTTAGGTACTCCTCAGTTGCCCTTACTGGGCATAAGCCCAGGGAAGCAGACCTATGCAAGTTAACAACTTGGCCCCTCCCCCTTTGATCTGTTTTGGATCAACAAACGGTCAACACCATTCCCGTTGAACTGATCAGAATGTCTTGCAATTGTAGAGCCCTACCTGAAATGTCCCTGGCTCCTTCGGCCACCATCTCGCTCACCCGGAATGCTCCAAAGAAAGCTAACTTAAACAATGAATTAAACAACAAAACCTCATAACTATCGAAACAAATCTGTGGGAGGTTCTGACATAACTCCAGCAGTAATTGGGGGGTAATGGGCGCCCATTGGTCCGGGGTCCTTCCTGGCTCCCTAGCCCAGCTCTCCAGTAGGCGCTTCAGAAAAAAGCCCCAGTCTGGGGGTGTGTGGCCAGCAAGGTTGCTTGTGAAGGCCAGGGAGGACAACTTCCATGCTATAGTGCTTGGAGCTGCCCCGCTGTGCCTCAGATGCATGCCGAATCGAGGCAGCTGGGGTTCAGGGATCGGGAAACCCGGGGGCCAGCCCTGTGCAGCCCGGTACTGTTGGAATTCCCGGTATGCCCTGTCATAGGTGGTCCTGGTGCGGGGTTCCAGGGATCCCAAAACGGTGGCATGGAGCTCTATGACCCAAGGTTCCAAACCGACGGTGGCAGCGGTTCCGGATCCGGCAGGGCCCATGGTGCCAGTGAATGGAAGCGCTCCATCTGGAAGCGAGAGAGGGCATCTGCTACCTCGTTGTCAAGGCCAGGTACGTGCCTGGCCTGAAAGAGGATGTTGAATTTCAGACAGACAAGAACAAATGCCCTCACTAGCCCCATAACCCGTGGAGACCTGGAAGACTGGGCGTTAATGATATGGACAACCGCTTGGTTGTCACACCAGAAAAGGACTGAGTGATTCGCCAGTTCATTGGGCCACAGATGGACAGCTAGGACGATGGGAAAAAGCTCAAGGAATGTGAGATCCCTGGTTAAGCCCTGCTCGCACCATTCGGAGGGCCACGGGGCTGCTGCCCATCGCTCTCTGAATATCAGGTCGAAACCCGCTCCCCCAGCTGCATCGGAGTGCACCTGGAGCTCGGATTCTAGCAAGAGCTTATCCCGCCAGAAACTGGTGCCATTGAAGTTTGCTAGGAAGGAGGCCCATATCTGCAAGTCTTCTCTCATTTCTCTGGTGACCTGGATGTGGTGGTGCGGGGGTGGGTTACCGGCCAATTTTGCGTAAAGGTGGGACAAGAAAGCCCACCCGGGTGCTACCACCCGGCATGCAAAATTCAGACTCCCAATAACTGACTGCAACTGGTGCACAGTCACTTTTCCTGCCCTTACACATTCATCTATCTTGGCCTGGTGGGAAATTAACTTATCTTGCGGAAGGCGTGATAGAGCCAAGCACGTGTCCAGTTCAATGCCGAGGTAGGTCAGGTTGGTGGTCAGGCCTTTGGTTTTCTCAGGAGCCAGGGGAATACCCAACTCCCCGGCCACGGCATGGAAGGTCTGCATCAGGCTAGCATAGTCCTCCGTGTTGGCCTGGCCGATTAATAGGAAATCATCAAGATATTTGGTGATTCCCCTGCTCCCGGATCTCTGCTTGACGATCCACTCAACCAGGGTGCTGAAACGCTTGAACGCCGAGCAGGAGATCGAGCATCCCATCGGCATGGCTTTGTCAAAACAGTACATGCCGTCAAAGTGGAAACCCAGCAGAGAGAAATTCTCAGGATGAACTGGGAGCAGTCGGAAAGCAGACTTAATGTCGCACTTTCCGAGTGCTGCGCCCGGGCCAAAAGACCTAACCAAGGCTAGGGCCGAGTCAAACGATGCGTACTTGACCGAGCAAAGTTCCTTGGGAATACTGTCATTTACCGAGTTGCCCCAGGGGTATGATAGGTGATGAATTAAACAGAACTCCCCGGGGGTTTCTTGGGTACCACTCCCAAAGGGGAGGTAACCATGTCAGGAAAAGGGGGGGTCAGGAATGGGCCAGCGACTCTACCCTCAGCTTGTTCTTTCTGGATTTTTTGTCTAACTACCCGTTCCAATCCCACAACTGATTTAAGGTTTGGGGCCATCCGATGATGCTGGACCTCACCGACTGGTATGCGAAAACCCTGCCGGAACGCAGTCACCACGTATGCCACTTCAGCCCTGTTCGGGTGGCTTTGAAGGGCTTGCTCAAGCAAGGCCGGCCTAATTGGTGTTGGGGCTTTTGCCCGCAGGTCCTGAGCCACCCCCCCGGGGGGCTTTTTCCATGGCCCCCTTGGAAGGATTTCCCTTTCTCGGTGGATTTACCCCGCAGGCATGCAGAGTCCGCATGGTGTCCTGAACACGTGGAACATGCATGCCGAAATTTGCATGTCACTTGGGAACATCTCCCAAAGCGGCCGTACTCCCAGCATTGCTTGGCGGATGCGGCCGCCCCTTTTTGCCCTTCATCACGAAAGGACTCAGTGGCGGATGAGGCCCCTCCCTTAGCCAGTAAATGGCCACTGTCAGATCTGGGTACATTCCCTACCCCACTCATACAGTTGAGCCATAGGTCATGGGCATGCAAGTCCCATCTTAAGCCGGGAGTGTATGCAGCCCGGTGGCGGAAGGCCTCGTCGTAACGCAGCCAGGCCCCTGCTGGGCTGGCTTCATAGGCCCGCTGCACAATGTCGGCATATTTCAATAAGTCCGCTGCCCAGGCGGGGTAAGCCTGTATCATTACCCCCATGTAAATGGAAAAAGCGGCGGTCCAGTTTGTCCAATTACGGTCCGCCTTGGGGCGTTTAAAACGCTCTTTTTCTTTTTTGTCCTGCTGTTCAGCGGGATCCACTATAGGATCGCTGAACAGGAGGGCAAACAGATCCAAGTATTCACCCTTCCAGATCCGTTCTTTAGTGGCCAGAAGCAGGTGACCTCCAATAGGGTCGGAGACAGCAGAGTAACTGCCAACCTCGGGCGGATGCTGCTGCGGGATGGTCGTCACAGGGGGACTCCATCCCCACCCCCCACCTGGTGGCTGGAGGGGTGTGTTCCAAACCTGGAGTGCCTGCCCTACCATGGATGAGGGGGGTGCTGAGGCCATTGAGGGAGGAGCTGAGGTGGGTGCCGAGGCCATTGGGGGAGGAGCTGATCCTGCCAGGCCCATTGGCACGGGGGCCGGGTTTGGGGGGGTATGACGGGGACCCCCGTCCCCCCCACCATACCCACTGAGCTGGTCTACCGGCCGCACCTTGGCCCGAGTGGGAGTCCGGTGCCATACCTGTTACTGGGGTTCCCCCTAAGGCTGGCACCTGCTGCAACTGTGGTGTGACCCATCCCCCCCATGCTGTACCTGCCCCCGAAAGCCTCCACTTCACCTGGACGATTTGTTGACAGAGCTGGAGGCACGGCGTGCCGGCCGGGGGTGCAGGCGCCTGCTGTACCACTGTTGCCTGGGCGCGCTGTTCGGTCAGCGCCTGGAGGGCCCTCTCCATCTGCTCGAGCCACTGGCGCAGATCAGCGTCGTCACTGCTTGGCTGCACCGCTGTGCTGGGCTCCAACCTGGGTTGAAGAAAGGGAGGAAGGGGCTCCCCGGCCCAGCCCAATGGGGGCATGGGCCGCCTGGCCAAATCCATAGGGCCCGAGGTAGGCGAGACCGCCACATGGATCGCCTGGCATCAGCCCAGCGCCAGCTACCTCGGGCCCTCAGGGGAGAGCCACCGAGGGATCATTAGGCGCCGGCATAGGTGACATACTTCCCCTAGGCGTTGGAGCAGGGGGGGTTCGTGTCAGCCTTGTGCCTCTGTGCCCTCAGGCTCTGCCCGCCCTCTCGGCCTCCTCTATGTAGCGGGCAGGGGGGTTCACTGGGCGTCCGCCCCTTCGTAGGGGGGGCTCTGCCTCCAGGGGAATCTCTGCCAGGGGTGGACCCAAAGCAGGAGCTCCAGGGGTAACCGCTGCCCCGGCCCCCAATTGATGGAGGAGGCACTCACAGGCTGCCATCCTATCCCCCAGGGGGATTTCAGTTCCTTGGGCCGGGGGCCCGCTGACCCCTGGGTCCCCACCATCATCCCAGGGGGTATCCCCCCTTTGCTCAATAACCCCCTCGTGCTCGGGGGGTCCATCCCAACCCAGCAGGACAGGGGGAAAGCCCTCCACCCTTTCCCGGGTCCCTACCTCATCTGGATCCCTTTCTGTGGGGGGGGGCTACCTGGGCGGCCTCACACCGCCGCTTCTTGGCCGCCGCCGCCGTGGCCCTTTTGTTCTTCCCCATGCCTGGGGAGTCCTTCTGTTTTTTGTTTTGTTTTTTAAAAAAGAACCAGCGGGGACACACATGGTCGCAGCTGTGTTGCCGGGACTCCGCGTGCCCGCTGCCATTTCATTGCAGCTCCGGCGTGAAGTGAAGCCGGAGCTGGGATCCTCGGATTGCGCAGGCGCCGCCCACCGGGTGGAGCCCATGCGGCGCCTGCATTCCTAGTTGCCGGCCGGGGTTGCCTGGCAACCCCGGCCGGGACCCTTCTAGCGCGCCAAGACTCTTGCCGCCGCTGTGGCTGCTGCAACCCCGGTGGCGGGAAAAAAAACCCAGCTGTCCCGCTCCCTGTCAAGCGGGCATGGCAAAGGGCCTGCCGCCCGCAACCCCCGTACCGGAGGGGCGAGCAGAGACAATTCCCAAAATGGCAGCAACACTGTCTGCACCATTTTTTAAAGGGCTACACATGCACAGAATGGCCCAGTGGCCATTTTGCACATGTGAAGTTATTATTTTCTTTTAAAGCAAGATTCTTGTGAGATTCTTGCACCACTAGCAAGATCTTCTCGATTCTTGCGAGATTTTCATGTGAACCAAGTTGATTGTCATTTCAGCCCTACTCCCACTGTGGTGCCTCTCCCTTCCCCCCATCCCATCATGGTGCTGTTCTCTCCCTCCCATCCCACAGGCCCTCCAGGGTGCCTTTCCACTAGGGCTGTACCAAATAGTACTTCTGAGTACTTGGGCCGAATACCGAAGTTCTGAGTAATCAGCTCGGGTACTTGGTGGCCCTTTGGCGCTGTTTCTGAAGTTTCGGAATTCAGACTCAGAATTCCAGACCTCAGAAAACTTCAGAAACTTTGGAAAGTTGTTTCAAAGTTCTTGAACCCACAGCCAAAACACTATTCAGAAAAGCACTATCCAGAAAAGCAGGCTAGCAAGAGTTGGACACTCGCTCCAGAAGACAACCCCACAAAAGTGCAACTGCGTGCAGAAATAATTTGTTTTAAAAACCCAACATTGGTATACCCACAGCATGACCCGCCATCAGCAGTGAGTGCACTCACTTTAATCATTATGCCAATCATGCAGTGCACAAAAATGCAGGCAAGAAAGGGACATTCACTCAAGAAGAATACAACAACCCTGCAAAACAGGCCCTTTTCACACAGACACTCTTAACACTGATAAAATGAGTGTTACATTTTATTATATATGCTGCAGGGCATTCATAGCACACACCTACAGCCCGGCAACGTGTATAATAAAATGTAAAAACCATTTTATCAGTGTTAGTGTCTGTGTGAAACGGACCACAGTCTGCAACTGCATGGAGAAATAAATCCCACTAAAAGTCAACAAGCCCAGGCCCTAGCAGTCACAAAGTTAAGAAACCAGACATTCACCCCACAGGGGCACCCTCTTGGCATGGCACTGGTACTGTGGCACTGGTAACTTGAACAGACCAGGCAAGGGGAAATGGAGCCAGGCAGAGAGATCCCTCTGGCCAGTGGCCTCAGGTGCCAAGTGCCAACCAAGCAGCAGGCAAAACTAGAAGCAATGTAGCACCCAATTAATTTTTTTAAAATACTGCATGGCATGTTTTTGTAAAGGTAAATGTAACTCTCATCCCCCAGATTGACCGTATGGACAGGACAGGCCAAACCACACCAGGACAGGACAGGCACCCCTCCCCACCCCCCAGCTAATTACTTACAGATCCAGCAGCACTGTAGCACGCAGCCAAATTCACCGAAGAGAATGGACAAAAAGGCTGCAGCCACTTTTATTTTGCCCTGCCAGCCAATTAAAAGCTTGCCATCTAGCTTGGCCAGTCAATCAAAACTTGCCATCTGGCTTACCATCACTCAACTGTCCCCTTCCATACCCCCCTCCTACCAAATATGGCACTAAGTTTCATTTGCCAATGCACCCCGTGCCCCAAAATGAGACACGGAGACATGAAATGGATTTCAAAGGCCGTACTCTTTAATGCAAATCAGAGCAAGAAACGTTGGTGAGATTGCCTCTAGGCAATCATGGGTCCAGTATTGTGTAGGAACCTATCAGATAATTAAACAGGTATCTGGCTTGGATATGCCCTCCAAATGCCATTGCCAAATCAACAACTAAAACTTTCCCTTTCAAACAGCTCCCTGGCCAAGGCTGAAAGGGGGAATGCCCTCAGGGGCACGGGCCAGTAGAAAGGTGTCATTAAGATCAAGGGCCATACTTGCCCTTACCCCTGCTTGACACCCCTCCCAGGGGAATGATCCCGATGCTACCCATGCCCTACTTATCACCAGGTATCGCCCCTCCCCCCATCTCTTATGGAGATGACTCTTTTATCTATCCTAAAACTACCTAACCAAACAACCTGTTAACCATACTGGACCCCCGCAAGAGTGCGACATAATATATTTCTTAACAAGTTCCACAGCCAAATCATTGCCAATCATGTAATTGTCCCTATCTTAATTAGACCAAATTAAAGTATCCCAATTAAAGTTAAACTATTTAAAATCATTGTCCAATCAGTTATTACGCCAAATAGCCTTTATCGTGCAGTTGTGTAAATGTAGCCCCCACCCTAGGTGCATTAACTTACCATAGTTGACTAGCTGGTCTTCTAAGTCATGGTTATGGTGATGAAAAGACTGTGAAAGTCGCTCCGGAGAAGGCAACAGGTTCTGAAGAGTGAGTTTTGGACACATGCTGCAAACCAGGATGAGCTGGGACAATGCATGTTTGAATATGGTGTGTGTTAGGCTTTTAAGGCAGAAGTTACGTGAGTTCCAGTGGGAGTGAGAGTAGACAGACAGGCACGAAGTGCTGGCCAGTTGTACGTGTGCGATGCTGCACGCAACCTAATTGATGGGATGCGGACATGTGGGTGCACATTTGCTCACATGGCAAGCTCCGCATGCATTGAGACCCTTCTGTGAGCGGGGGGCTGCATGTCCGGTGGGTGGTGGCCACATGATCAGCAGGGGAGAACACCTAATAAAAAGGCAGATGCTCACCCTGACTGACTTCTGACTGCCAGGTTGAATTAAAGCAAACAAACTCCTCTTGTTTGCAAGGCTGCTGAACTGAAGTCTGAGAGACTCTGCTCAGTGAGGTGCAAATACCACCTTAGAAAGCAAAGGGTTGAGATGTGAAGTCACAGCTCCCACTTTAGGAGTAGCAGAGAGATATTTTTAACTGAAATCCTCACCCTTAGGGAGCTCAGTGTTTCTGTCAGGGTGGCAACCCGAGCTCTGGACCAGAAGTGAAAGTAAAAGCATACAACACAACCGTCTTCCTGTCTCCTAACCCTGACAAGTACTTCCTCCTCCTGCCTCTGCAGCTGCTCCTTTCCTCTGGTTTCTAGTTCTCACCGCAGTTTGGTTTCCCTGTTTTTACATTCTCTGTTTTTTTCTTTGTTCTTTCTCTCCACATTCCACCCACTGTTCCTCACCTGATTTGCCCAGCTGTGCAGCTGGAACCCTCAACAAAAGCAGGAAAAGCCAATGAGGTGAGTGAGTACTCAGCATAATGGGAATAAGGATCTAACTTTGAATAAGGAACTGGGAACGAATAAGGAACTGGGAATAAGGAACCAACTTCAGCCCCATAATTCAGAGTCTGGGCAGAGTGGCAGAACAGAAGGTGGCTGCCTGTGTGATTTATTTACACAGGAATATTCAGGAATTGGGGATCTTTGTCTGGTGTTTGGGTTGACAGTGTCTACTTGTGGGCTGTCCATTCTGTGTGGTGCTATGGGGTAGCAGTGTTTGAAAGTGAAAGACTTGTTTTTAGCTCAGCCTCAGTGTCAGGCAATGGACTATTTAAAAACTATGCAAATTTACATGGACACATGTAAATGTATGCAAATGAGCATGGCCTGTTTCCATCCCTGGGACAGGTGGCTACACTAGCATCAAGTGCTTGTTTACATGAGTGCTTGTTTAGAGGTAGCTAGCTCCTAACTTACTTTAATCTTGTCTGTGCTTATACAAACACAGAGATTACTGTGGAATCCACGTAAATAGAACTTGCATAACTTCTTCGGAAGTGCTTGTGAGTGTCCATTGGTAATTCGTCAGTTTCCAGTGATTCTGTGCTTCCACCTTTTTTGTGTGTGGGGGGTCACTTTATGGGACTTTTTTGTCACTTTCTGGGGTTTTTCGTTTAATCTATTTATTTATTTATTTATTTATTTATTTATCACATTTGATTACCCCACCCCTCCTGCTCCAGGCAACTCGGGGTGGCTTACACATCACTTTACAGGAATTTTACGACAATTTAATAGCAGTTTTACAGTACTTTTATGGCAATTTCCAGCACTTCCCTGTTACTTAGTTGGCATGTTTTTGTCTCCACTGCCCACGGGTGTGTGCGTGTGTGTGCGTGTCACACATTGGGCTTGGGACCAGTCCATAGTAGCTCCGTTGAACTTGTGAAAAATAACAGAGAATGGCAAAGACAGCAGGAAAGCCAGTAAGTTTCTGTGCTGCGTGAATCTTAGTGAATGTCCTGCTTTCAACAGAAGCAGCAACCACTGAGATTTCTCATTTTGGTCTGTGTGTGTTTGTATAAAAAAAATCCTGTCAGTTCTGACTCTGGGAATCTCAAGCTAGCTGAACCTTTCAGTTCACCCCAGACTCCCAGAGTCAGAACTGGCAGGATTACACTCTCACACACAAGCACGCATGCACAAGCAGAGAGTCTGCTCTGACTCTGCTTTTGATGGGAAGGAAATGGATGTGGTGATGGAGAAACCTGGTGCTAACTTATTCTGAGCATCAGTTTTTTCCATCTCCAGGTCCATTGTCGACGCATCTGAAATGAGACAAGGACCAACAGGTGTGTTTGAACAGCTGTACTTTTTATTCAAATGAATTAGGCTAGGTGGGGTAATTATTGCCTTGGTAATTCGGGTCCAGTACAACAACAAACCAATAACAGTTTCAACATAAGTGTCAGTGAACTGGGCTAGAAATACCCTCAAGTGCCAGCCCCAATTTCTTAACAAACGTCTCTCCTTCAATACCAGGCCACTGGCCATAGGTGAAGGGAACAATGTCCTTTCAGATTCAAATAAGGAATCAGGTGCATGAAGGCTGTGGACCATGCCTTCCCCTTCCTGCCTTTGCAAACCACCCCTCCCAGGGATGCTACCCCGGCGCTTGCTGTACCCGGCTTCTGCACTAGGTGTGGCCTCCCCACATTTTAAGGAGATGACTTTAAATCTACTTAGTTCTACAGCTAACACAGCATAACAGTACTGGACCCCTGCCACTAAGGGATCACCGGATTAACCAGACGAGCCCGACCCTTGCCCCAGCCTAACTAGCCCTCCAGTAGTTCGGACAGCTTGGCCTTCAGAGTAGCAAGGTAGCAGTCCACTCCTTCTGGTGACAAGTGCACCTTGAAGAGTAATGTGTAGGGCTGATGCGGCAGCAGCTGTTACCGCTCCGCGATTCCTTTCCTAAACCTCGGCATCCCAGGTTGCGCCTCGCAGAATTCCGCGCGGTACTCCGCGATTCTGCATTTTTTTCGCTACAAGAATTCGCAGATGCTGAATGTTTGTGTTTTTCCTATTTCTTCATCGTTACCGTTGCCGTATACAATCAGCAGTCTTTTCCCGCGTTCCGCCAGTTTAATATATGAGCCACAGGCATGAGCACTTATCACGGTTCCGCGAAGGGAGTATGAGTCATACTGTACTATTTTGTGCTGCTGCTGCAGCGCCGCTGTGCGAGTGATGCACGCTGTCTCACGCTGTCGCTGAGACGCTGAGCTGACTGCTGCTAGTGCTGTG
>QEPC01005946.1:840070-865796 GCA_003113815.1 Sphenodon punctatus
TGGCACACAGGCGGGTATTGTAGAGCACCTCTGCCGGGGTCCGGGCAACTGGGTATACCTTCATCAGCCACCGAGTGAGGGGGTAGGCCGGGTCCCCCAGCATACAAGGGGGCATCAGCACCCCCTCGATCTGGATCATCCCTATGTCTGCAAAGCCCCCCCCCGGTACATCCGGGCATAAAAAGGGGAGATGGTCATGATCCGGGCATCGTGGCTGCGCCAGGAGTTGCCCATGAAGATGTCTATGAACCTCCCCTGGTGGTCCACTACCGCCTTCAGCTGCAGGGAGTGATACCTGTGCCTGTTGACATACTCCGTGGCCTCCCCCGTGGAGGGGCGGAGGATCTTGTGGGTGCCGTCCACGGCGCCCATGCAGTTGGGGAACCCTCCAGCCGCGAAGCCTGATCCACCAGCTGGATCACCCTTTCCAGGAGTATGCCCTTCACAGCCTCACAGACATCCCGGAGAATACAGGCCACGGTGCTCACCCTGACACCGAAGTGCTGTGAGATGGACTGGCAGGAGTCGGGCATTGCCAGGGCCCAGACCCCGATGGCCACCTGCTGGACCATGGGGATGGGGGTCCTCATGGGGGTGTGCTGTCGCTTCAGCCAGGGCATGAGCAGCTCCGCGAGCCGCAGTAGGGTGAGCTTGTCCATCTGGAAGTGTGCCCTCCAGTCAGCCTCGTCCCACTGAGCCAGCACCTGGGACCACCAGCCCTGTGCCCACTCCGTGACCCATAGGCGGCAGGCAATGGGCATAGCGAGCAGGGCGGCCCGGCACATGGTCTCCTCCAGTGGAGGCACCTGGCCGCCTCGCAGATTGCCGCAGGCCTGGTCCGGCTGCGGCTCATGGCCTGTAAGTCTGCCCCGGATACCTGCTGCGCCCTGAGCTGGGCCAGGGAGCACCTGCGGGATTGGTGAACCCTTCGGGCCCCTGTAGCACTCCAGGCTGCGGTGACCCACAGGCGGGCACCCAGGTGCACCTCAGCGGTCTGGATGCTCAGTTGATCGGTGTGGGCGTGGTACCACTCGGCACAGAGCACAAGAAGCATCCCGCATGCCCCCAACCTGTCCTGCTCCATGGTGAGGTGAGCCCCGGGCCTGATATAGGCTGGAACGGGCGTCCCTCCTCCCCCCTGCCTATGCCAGGGGCAGCTGCAGGGCGCACGGCCTGGGGCAGCGGGTGTGCCGTATTGAGCGCACCTGCTGTCCCTGGCAGGAGCCGTGTACATGGACCGGCGCGCACCCGGGCGTGCAGGCTGAAGCTGCATGCCTCCTGTCATCACCTCCCACCTCTCCATGTTGGCAACATAGTGTCCTTGCAGGCCTGATTAGTGTGTCAGCTGTCCTGTCTGCACGCTCGGTTTGTGCAGCTGTGCTGGGTCTGCACCCCACGTCTCGCTCTGCTGCCATACATTGTTGCGGCCTGTGGCTTTCTCGGCAGGCCTTGGTGCCCCCCCAAGCCCTCTCCTGCCCCTGGAGGGAATGTGGGCCCCCATGTCCATGGTGTTATTCTCTCTGGCGTGCTGGACTATGGCTGGCTGTGCTTCCACCAGGCTCCCGGCCCCCATGAGGCTCCTCATCCGTGGTCCTTCCGCGAGACCTGATGAGCTGATGAGCTGCCCGGACAGTCTGTCGGGTGCTTATGTGAGCCTGAGCTCTGGCCTTCATTACTTCGGGTATGAGGCGCACGCCCAGGATTGCCGGCTGCATGCTGCATGCTGAGACGCTGGGGCTGGTTCCCTTTCCTGATGGGCGCATCCTGGAGATGAGGTGCTCGCATGTGGCCTGGTCCGTGACGGAGATCATGTCCGCCCTGTCTGTGTGCAGTCTGGCTGCCTACACGGTCTGTATGGTGGAGGGGGCCTCTGCCTTGGCCGTGTCCTACTTTGGCTGTGTTCACGGGGCC
Source organism: Sphenodon punctatus (assembly GCA_003113815.1). Lineage (NCBI taxonomy): Eukaryota > Metazoa > Chordata > Lepidosauria > Sphenodontia > Sphenodontidae > Sphenodon > Sphenodon punctatus. Next base: position 841,982 of record QEPC01005946.1, read on the forward strand.
CGTGGTACCAGTGCTCCCGTGGGGCAGTGTATCACCGGCTGTTGGAGTTGGGTCAACTTCCGTGGCCCCCTGCTGCTGACTGCTGAGTGTCCAAGCCTACCGTGGCGGAGCTGGTGGTGCTGTCTGGTGTGTGGTCCCGTTCCGATGTGCAGCTGGGTCTCTCCATGCAGGATCCCTTCAAGGCTTACTACCTGATCGCCCACCACATGTCCGTGCAGGGGTACCACCGTGGCATGCTTCATTGGCCCCACCTCATTCACCAGGCGGGGCACCCAGCCCCTTTGTGGCCCCCAGCAGCTGGCTGTGAGTCCCCCTGTGCCTCCTGGACCCCTGTTCCTGACCCCTGTGCGGGCTCCTGGCTCCTCCCAGCTGCCGTGGCCCACTGCCTGCTCCCTATTTGCTGTTCCGACCGTGCTGCTGTGGTGCCTGCTTCCTGGGGTGTCGCTGGCCCTGCCCGTGGCTCCCAGCCCCCTGCCTCTGCCCCCGGTGTTCCCCTCTGTGGCCGCCATCTCCATTGTCAGCCTCCGGCACCCTGACCACCACCACCCCGGTTCCCCAGGGTGCTGCTGACCGTCCTCATTCACCTGTGCCCCCTTCTGCGCCCCGTCCCCCTCCTCCTGGGTACCCATATGATCTTGGAGTTCTGGGGCCCCTGGACTGGCCCCCTTGGTTTTCTCCCGGGAGGGGGGGGGGTTTGTGTGACTTTGGACCTGATGCACTGCCCTGGACCTCCTGTCTCAACTCATCGCCCCCTCGTCAGCGCTTGGGTTCTGAGAGTGCCTCCTGGACTGTTTCCGGCCTGCTCCATGTGCCGTGTGTGCTCCCGCTGTGCCTGGACTGCCTGGGCTCCCCTGTTCCGGGGCTGCCTGTGTTGCTGTGGGGGTGCCCGTGCGGAGTGTTCTGTATTGGGGGGTCTGGTTGCCGTTGCCTGTGTCCCGCTGTGCCCCTGTGCCATTTCCCCTCCTCTTCCCTGTCCCTGCCCCCCCTTGCCCATTGTGCCTTGTGTGTTGTCTGTCCCTCTGTGTCTTCCCCCCCTCCCTCCCTTTCCTGTTCAGGCATGTGTGTTTGTGCTGTGTGTTCCACTGTGCCCTCGCTGTCTGTGTGCCTGTTGTATGTGGTACCTGGCCAGCTCTTCTCCCTCTCCCCCCTCCCTTCCCGTTTCCCTTGTGCGGGCGTTCCCTTTTGTCCCTTTTGGCTTCATTTGCCCTCAGGTGGCCATGTCTGTGTCCTGCCCCTCCCTGGCTCGTTCTGGGTGTTTTGACCACGGCCGAGAATCGGTGTCACGTCTGTTGCACCGCCCCAGGCCGTGATCTGGTGGCCCGATTCCCTGTCGTGGTCCTGCTCCCGTCATGCCTGTTCGGAGCTTTTATTGACCACGGGGGTGGTTGTTTGGTTCACCACCACTGGGAATCCACTGTGGTGACTCCGGAACCCGTAACGTCTGAAATCACCCATAGTGAAATGGCTACTCCATTGGTACATAGTAGAGCTACTATTAGTATCCTTAAATTTTGGTCTAGAATTTCTAATTTAGGTTCTCATCAGCTACCTTATCTTTGCCTTAAAGAACAATTAGATTATCAAGGGCCTGGTGCCTATCTGCAGCTTAAAGCAATAAATACCTTTCTCTCAAGACTGGGTCTCTCTTCTGCATTTTTGCTTGGCAAACTGCATTCTTAACATAGTGCTATTATTACACAGAGAGTTCTGGATATGGCTTTGCAGGAGGATTTGGCAAGTAATCGGGTACAGAAAATGGCATTATGGTATCCTGAGCTTTAGTCAATCTTTAGTATGAGAAGCTATTTAGTGCACCTGCCTAGCCCTTCCTTAAGGAAATCTTAAACTTTATTTCGGTTTCAATTACTTGATTCCACGGTCCTCCAAGGCTGTTATCTAAAGGTTGCTATACTCAATGCCTGTGTCCTTGTGGTTCTGGGAAAACAGAGGATGTTATACATGTTTTATTTGATTGTATATTTTATAATGAGTTGAGATCTCAGTGGATTGCATCTTTTTAGTTGGTAGAGAGTTTCTCCCATCTTCTTATAAGGTGAAACTTCTTTTATCGTCTAATAAGCCTTCAGTTATTAAATCGGTAGCCACTTATGGTCTTTTAATTTTTCAGTAAAGGAAACGGACTGCTGTTTAACCTATTAGATGGTTTTTATTTTATGGTGGTGTTATGTTTATGGTTAATCGTTAAATAAAGATTGATTGAGGGGGTTGTGGGAAGGGTCATTGCTTAGAGCATGCAGCTCATCAGTGATCTCTAGCTCCCACAGTGCCCTTTTGGAGCCTTTACCAACGGCCACTGTGCAATTCCTTTGCATCTAAGGAATTTACTTCAGTGTGACTGCTAGTTTTCACATAATGATCTTCTGAGGGTGCTTTTAGACGATCCCGCTGACAAGCGGGATCGTTCAGAGGCGGGATCGGGCACCCGCCTTTCTCTCTACGCTGGGTCTGATGCTCAGAAGAGCATCAGACCCGGCGTAGAGACTCAGTGCGCATGCGCGCCCTTCTGCGCATGCGCACTCGTAAAAATATCCCGGAAGTGTGCCATGAAGCCGTAACAGCGGCGATCCGCGTCGGAGGGGGCAGGATCGCCTGCCCGATCTGACGCAGGGAAGAGCCGGCTTAAATGTAAGTTTTCAATTTAAACGAGTGCAAAGAAACGCGGCTGATCAAAGGATCAGCCACGTTTCTTGTCTCGTTTAAAAATGCCCTTACTCTGGGGTAATCTGCTACTACCCTGTTTTGAGTTAGAAGTGAACCATGAGCATAGGGTAGCAGATACCACCTGGACTTAACCCGTTTCAGGTGTATACTCTAACGTTCCTATCCCAGAGAAAATTACAATGGGGGGTTCCCCTCCCTGGAAAAATGTAGTCTTCTCATAATGGCAAGCCTCTTCAGTAGCACTGAGGGCGTTTTTAAACGAGACAAGAAACGCGGCTGATCCTTTGATCAGCCGCATTTCTTTGCGCTCGTTTAAATTGAAAACTTACATTTAAGCCGGCTCTTCCCCGCGTCAGATCAGGCAGGCGATCCTGCCCCCTCCAACGCGGATCGTCGCTGTGCCGGCTTCACGGCACACTTCCGGGATATTTTGACGAGTGCACATGCACAGAAGGGAGCGCATGCGCACTGAGTCTCTACGCCGGGTCTGATGCTCTTCTGAGCATCAGACTCGGCGTAGAGAGAAAGGCGGGTGCCCGATCCCACCTCTGAATGATCCCGCTTGTTAGCGGGATCGTCTAAAAGCACCCTGAGGTTATTGTAATTTACATCAGCAAGTGAATCTGCCCCCAGGTGCCCCATATTTGCCTCTCCCCTCAGGTCTTTTTGTGACCCCTGCTTAACTGCACCACAGCCATCATGACTCCTATCTGAACTGAGACCGTAAGCACTTCAGAGCAGAAACAGTATCCGTTGTGTGCTGTGTAATGTGACCCAACTTCTATGGAAATAGATAAAATAATTATGAGGATCCAGAAACAGTATACAGAAGCTGTATAACTGAGGGAGTTATTAACCTAAGATTCCTCTCCCCCAAGTCCTCAGGTGGGGCCCATTTCTGGAGAAAGATGAAGCTCAGCATACACTCCTCCTCACCTATGTATTCCCCTTTCCTCTTCCCCTTTGTTGCCTTTTCCTCCTCGGTCTCTTCAATAGAAGAGGCTGTGGACCTATAATTAAGGAAAGGTGCTACTGACACATGAAGCATGATCAGAGGTATAATGCAGAAACTGTTTAGAACAATCCTAGAGACCAGGGACTAAAGTTCCCAGCAGACTTTGCCCTGACAGAGCTTATCATTTGCTGGGAAGAGAAACCCATGATGTTCTAAGCAGTCTCTGTATTACAGAGGCAATTTAAAGTAATAGTTCCACAGCTTGGTTATCTTTTGAATTAGTCTTGCCTGAGTTTTTCCACATATTTTCAACCCGGGAAAAAGAGGGTGAATGACATGGAACTCCCCTACTGTGAAGCATGTAGATATATTCATGGGTGTGCTGATAGCAGAGCCCTCTCAGTGTGCCAGCAGCATCCCTCATTGGGGATGCAACTGGTAGTCCTGCCCCCACTGCAGAGGGGTGAGAAATACAGGGCTAAATTGTTTGTATTAGTAAGCACACAGTCCTCCACTTCCCATAACTGGAGGGTCACAGGTGAGGTTGCCTGTACATAGATCCAAACCCAGCTCTGCTGCTCCAAATTTTTCTGGAGCAGTAAACCCGGTCTTATCAAGTACCAATTTCTGAGCGTATAGAAATGTGCACACTAATATGGGAATTCTGTTACATGCAGAAACATCCACATCTCTACCCACCATTCTTTCTCCATTGGAATGAACTGTTCAGTGCCTCTGGCATCCACACTATAGAAACCCAGCCCCAAAGGATGAGACCTGTAGGGGGTGGTGTTGAACATGGAGATACACAACACCTGATATTAGGCCTTCTTTATCCTTCTGCACATACCAGTTGTGATTGAGGTTCACGTGGTGTAAGACTCCCCTCTCTTCTGGAGCTACGTGACACCAAGTGCAATTATAAAGTCTTAAGATTCACTAAATAAATATTCTTGTCCTTTTGCTGATCAGGTGCAAGTGTGAAGGAAGGAAACCATCAAGCCTTCAGGACAGAACAGCGCACTTCATCAGTCGAGTTCTGTGCACATCCTTGTGTATAATACAGCCACATGTCCCTATGGACCTTAAATGAGTGTCTAGGAAGCATGTTCTCTTGGAGTAGCTCTATTCTGAAGGGGAAATAACTAACATTCATTGAAGTTACTGGTAACAACCAGACAGAGGCATTGGCCTTCTCTAAAATGGAAGCAGCAGCAACAGCAGCAACAGCAGCAGCAGACGACGACAGTGCCTTTGAGCTAAGTGATGCTGCTGCAAGAGGTTCAATACGGGGTATCCAGCGACTGCTGAAGGAAGGAGTTAGCATCAATTCCATGGTGGAAGGTGGCTGGACACCTCTGCACACTGCAGTAAAAGCAGAGGAAGAGGGGGCTGTTCACTTTCTGCTAGAGAAGGGTGCCAATCCTCATGCCAGGAAGGAAAACGGTGCCACTCCCTTCATTGTAGCGGGGATAGCAGGGAAAGTGAGCCTTCTGAAACTCTTCCTTTCTCATGGCTCAGAAATCAATGAGTATGATGACAATGGCTTCACAGCCTTTATGGAGGCTGCGTGGCATGGCAAAGAGGAGGCCTTGAGATTCTTGCATAAGAGTGGGGCAGATGTGAATCTGCGGAGGATTGTTAATGAGGAGAAAAGGGCAATAAATAGAGGGGGAGCAACAGCACTGATGGACGCTGCCAGGAAAGGCCACCTCTCCATCGTCAAAACTCTTGTCCGTGAAATGGAGGCTGATGTGAACTTGTGTGACAACCAGGACAGGAATGCCTTGGTTCATGCCTTCCTAGAGACTCATTGTAAGGACAGGGAGTCAGTAGTCCATTTCCTGTTAGACTGTGGAGCTGATGTGAACAGGAGGAATGAAGATGGGAAAACTACTCTCATCCTTGCAGTTGAGAGGGAGCAGGGCTGTAAAAATCCAATCACCTGTTTGCATTTGGCAAGTATGCTTTCTTGTCTTGTGAGTGGAATTTTACAACTCTGGATCCCTTCACCTATTGCAAGTCCTGGCCTAGTGAGCATTCTTTTATACCTGACTATTGAATTATTTATATATTTTTGCAACCCTGAGAGGGAGAGTCTGGATTTAGTGATGGCTGTGCTGGAAAAAGATGAAGTTGACATCAATGACACAGGCATGGATGGCAAAACGGCACTGATGATAGCTGTGGAGAAAAATAATTATGAAATAGCAAAGCTGCTCTGTGAAAACAAAGCAAGGACAGACGTTGGGGACCTCATTGGCTTAGCCAGGAGGAACTACAATGCCAAAATGGAAACGCTTCTTCGCCAGTATAATGCCAGGACTATTCCATACCAACCTCTGAAACATTGGGAACCTACCAGCAGACGCTGGGCAAAACCACTACAGGCTCTTTACAGAAAAGACCGCCCTATGATTGGAAAACTTAAACTCTTCACTCATACGAATTTCAGAATCCAGAGAACTTCACAAGGTGGCATCTACCTGGGATTCTATGATGGGAAAGAGGTGGCTGTAAAGATATTCCTTGCTGCCAAAAATAACAATGAGCCAGAGAAACTGTGCCTTGAAGAGTGTTCTAGCAATAACCATCTAATAAAACTCTACGGGAAAGAAAAAAATAAAGCCTGTCTCTACCTGTGCCTGTCCCTGTGTGAGAAAAACCTTGAAGAATACCTGAGTGCAGCAGAGAATGAAGGTGTGAAGAGCAAAGACATTCTTAAGACAATATTTCTGGCTGTGCAGGAACTACACTGGTTTGGATATGGACACCAGGATCTGCACCCAAGTAACATTTTAATAGGTTTGTATGTTCTTTGAATTTAGATTCCATTGTCCTTGTTGAGAGATTATGCAAAGCAGGGTATTGTACACCTGAGCATATACACCAGCTCTATACTGGGGGGGGGTGGAGGGGGCATGTGTACTAGTGTTCATGTGTGAATGTCTATGAAGTAGGAAGGGGTCTGAGACCAACAGCATTTAATTTTCATCACAGCAGTTCTGTCCTCCTGTAGACTTATCAGGCCACTCATCCCACTAAGGGAGTTCAGTTCTGGGAAGTTACAAGGGAGTAACTCAACCAGACGTTGAAAATTACAAGATGCAAGAAAACAGGTTTGGTTTAACCACTGCCCAAATTAAAGGCGGTGGGGGCACTACCTTTTTTGACAGCTCCCTTAGGTACTGGCTTCTGAAGGCTTCGAGGAAGGGGGTATGATTTCATTGAGCCCCCTCCCTTTTCCCTTATAATTCGAGTCCTGGGTTTAACTCTCTCTTTAAAAACTCCCTTTACTCTGTCAGATATTGCTGGTAAAGTCTTCCTGGCAGATTTTGATAAGAGCAGAAAACTGGATGAAAGTCAGAAGGATCTTTTAATTGGAGAAGACCTGAAGGTAATATCCATTTAAACCAATAATTCTTATTATCAGTTCCTCTCTCTTCCTTCAGTTCTTTCACTTTCTTTGATTTCCTGATTTCTTTGATTTCAACTTATCTTCTGCACATTTGAAAAGAACTACATCATAGCACAGGGGTGGGGAACTTTTTCCCTCCCAGGGGACACTTTGAAAATTAGTACAAGCTCCAAGGGCCACATAGAAGTTGTGGGTAGGGGTGCTTAATAAGCGCACTCAGGAAGAGGAGAGTCCAGATTATGGATCTGTGCAATGGATCTGTTTCCTATTCTTAAGTAGGCGGCAGTCTTACGGATGCAGATTGAGTCGTAAGTGCTCATAAGAAGCCCTTACGGATCAATCCGTACCAAACTGAAATGGTGCCAAAAAAGTCAGTTGTGCTTCTGTTTAAAATCCATTAAAAAAAAAATTTAAATCACTGTTCATGCGAAAAATGGCTACTGGACCATTCTGCACATGCACACCTTCTTCCAAAAATGGCAGCGGCAGTGTCACCGCCATTTTGGGAAAGGGCAGCCAGTCTGTGCATGAGCAAATAGCTACTGTAAAGATATTCCTTGCTGCCCCCAAAAATGCTGAGCAAGAGAAAATGTGCCTTGAAGAGTGTCATAGCAGCAACCATCTAGTAAAACTCTATGGGCCAGCAGCCATTTGCACATGCGCAGTGCACAGTGACTTTTAATTTTTATGGATTTTAAAGGTTTTGATTGATTTAAATATCATCAATCAATTTTTATTAATGGCGTAACAAAAAGTTTTTGCCAACCGTCAGCAATACCATAAAACGTATATATATACATGCAATTCCTATACATCTATATATACTTATTCAATTCATAATACACATTAACCTATCCGATTATCCCACAATATAAGTAATAATAAGATTTTTATAAACAATCCTTTATATTTCCGTCTATGAGCATCCCTCGTCAATAATCAAAGCGTATTTATTATATATCCCTTCAGATATCTAGTATCTGATCCCCTGCTTCCTCACCCGCCATCTTAAACTGTCCACTCCTTTTTCTGGCTTCAAGCATTTGAGATAGCATACATCCTACTTCTCTCATTTTTTTCCCTTCCCCAGCATGTAAAAGAAACTGAAGTCGGTATTTACTCGGCCAATATCTTTTCCCTCCCAAGATTTTATCCAACCATTCGACCCTCACCGCTTCTGTATATCGGCAATCCAAGATTACATGTTGTAGATCATCAATTTGCTCCAGCCCACATGGGCATTTACGCTCTTCCCAGGGGGTCTGGCTATATCGGCCTTCAAGCACTTTGGAAGGTACTAACTGAAACCGGCAAAGTGTATATGCTCTTCGGTTTTTGAAATTTCGGAGTTCAGTTAGATATTTTTCTCTTCCCCAGCACTCCTTCAGCATTACATAGACAGGGGCCACTTTGCTAGATGTAGCTTGCGCAAATTGTTCTTGTCCGGCTATATCCTCCAGCCGTTGCAAGATCTCCACTCTAAGATAAATAGGTATCTGTTGATGCAGCAACAGGTACCCATATCCTAGGTTATTCAACAGTATATCCAAATCCTCTCTCCAGGAAGATCCCTTGGAAACCTCCAATGTTTCCAGCCAACAGATCTTAGGTAGCGCTTCCTCCTCCATATCCAACATCCTAAACCAATACCTAAGTAATTGTCCTTGTGCTCTAATTGATTTAAATATGGATCTGTAATATGGATCCGTATTTAAATCTGGAAATTGTGGGATCCGAACCACAAATGGATCGAACATTTCATCCTTAAGACCACCCCTATTCTTGAATGCATGCTCTCATCTCTGCTTCCTTTCCCTGAGCTCAGTTTTTCAGTACTTGGGGGGTGGGGGACGTGTAGAAACTCTATCTAGGGGCCTGATCCAGGAACTAGAAAGGGGTTGCATAAAAACTAGCTATGGATTGCATTTGACCCCCGGACCTGACTTCCCCACTCCTGTCATAGCATAATGGTTTCTGGAAGTTTCCAGTGTGGTGAAGTAAATAGCAATCTGACTACTTTGGCTCTGATTCCTCTAGCAGGTCACTGTAGTAGCTTCTCTCTCTCCAAACTAACCTTCACCTTCAGTGCCTATGAATCCTCTTCACACATAAGGCCCAGAACCAACAGTTGTCTTCAGTGCATCCTTCTCAGGCATATTTATTCTCAGATCTCCATTCACCCCCAAATTCCCCAAGTATAATTTAGTCCTTCTCAACTTGTCCCTCACCCCTTTGTTCCTATCATGCTCTCATTAGCTTGACAGGCTCAGCTTCAGTCTTCACAACCCTCTTACACTAGGGCATTCCCTTGAGAATCTGACAGCCAGGAGAGTTACAAAAACAGTCTTTCAAATTCAACAGCGATCTAGATAGAGTGTGGTTGCTGTGTTGGACCCAAACATAAGAGATAGAGGCAAAGGAGTTTAGATGATACCTTGTATTGGACCAACTGCTGTTGGCAAGAGTACACAAACTTTCAGGTCACAAAGAGCCCTTCTTCAGGCATGTAACAAGTTAAAACAACTCAAAAGCAACACTCCCCCCCCCCCCCCCCCATCTCTCTTCTTACCGTGCCATGCCCTTCCACCAGACCTATCCTCCCAGCTTCTTTTCCCAAACTGTGCACTCACCTACACGCTCTCAGACCTCACTTTCTTTTCCTCTAGACCTCTCCTCAGCTGGTGTCTCAGCTGAACTTTATATGCCCAGGACTTTCTGGCCACTTCACCTTGGCTCTTGTTGGGACTACATTTCCCAAGCTGCCCAGCAGGGACTCTAGGCCAATGTCCCAACTCAAGCCTCATTGACTCTAAAGCATCAGTTCAGACTTGGTTTTGGATGCAATTTCTACCTGAGTCCATCAGGCTCAGGCTGTGATTTAAAGAATGTCAGTGAGGGAGGATTTACTACATATTACCTAGTTAACTTGTTCCAGTAGTTAATCACTGTTACAATTTTTTATTTTTTATTTCCTGAAAGTGTCTAGCTTCATCTTGTACCCACTGATTCTTGTTATGCCACTGCCTGCCAGATTAAAGAGCAATCTACCATACATAGTGGGATATACAAACATTGCATCTGTGCATCATCTCCACTGCATCTTTGGAGGAAGCCAACTGGAGTCACGCCTCAGAACCTGTAGCATGCACAGAGAGCTGCTATCTGAGGTTGATTTAAAGTAGCCCCAGCATACACTCAGCCAGAAGACCTCAGGGAGCTCCTGCATAGGCAGCTGTTTCCCCTAAGCCTGCTCAGTGAGTGCTTGGGCTACTAGCAGGACATCAACCGCAGGCAGCGGGATATACAATGTATGGGATATAAATGTGACAGACTCTGGCCATCAGTAGGACTACTAACTGCAGAAAGGGTAGTTTGAGGATTGTGGCCCAGTTTTTTACCCAGACTTCATTAACATGGAGTTTCTGTCACATATACACAAAGATTTGTATGGCATGCACGTGCGCGCACGCACACACACACACACACACGTACATTCATGTAATGGGTTTAGTATATAGGGTTTTCCCATGTTACTTATCGTGCATGATTTGCCTCTGGGAAAGAATCCGGAAAGCAAAGCATGCGCAGGGTTTGTAATGTAGGACCGCGACCCCCGCCCCCTCCCCGTCATTTTTGCCAATGATCCTGCGAGGGATTGCAGAGTTGGGAAATCCAGCTCTGCAATACCCCACAGGATCACCCTGCAGGGTGGCGGGGCACAGTCCCACGTTACAAACCCCATGCATACTTTGCCTTCTGGATTCTTTCCCGGAGACAAATCATGCACGGTAAGTAATGTGGGAAGATCCCCTCAGTTTCTCTGCTTCTTATTTTTGAGTCCTCGGATGAAATAACCTCTTGTCACATGCAGGCACTTGGCAGATTGGTCCTATATGTCGTGCTAGGGGGCAAATTCCACTTTGAGAATTTGCCTGCAACGTGTCCAGAAGGTGCACAGGATTACGTGGAGTCAGAAGATCTCAGAGCAAGTCTGGACTCCCCAGATGAGAGCATGTTAATCAAATCCGTACTGAAACACTTGATCGACCACCATCCATTTTTCTGGACCAAGCAGATGTAAGTGTTATAACTGAAAATGAAAGGCCCTAATACAGTACGTTTACTAATTGTCCTGCTATCCCACTAGTAGCTGCTCCTGACACAAATTGGTGGGGAGGCTAAGGGAGTTGGAGCCCAGAGAAGTGGTGGTATAGGAGGAGCCCTGGGACTTTCTAGCCCTGCTATAACCATCAAAGCAGGCTCCCAGCACTGAGTCGTCCCCCCTGCATCTTTGGAGGGAGTCAACTGGAGTCAAACCTCACAATCTGCAGCATGCACCAAAAGCTGCTATCCAGTGCTGATTTACAGGAGCCCCAGCATGCACTTGGCCAACAGGCTGCAAGGAATCCCTGCACTGGCACAGGGAGCTGGCTCCCCTAAGCTGGCTCAGTGGCTGCTGGAGCTACTAGTAGAACACCAGCCTCAGGTAGCAGTGCTGAGAGCACATTTATTTTTATTTATTTATTTATTTATTTATTTATCTCGGTATATTTTTATCCCACACCCTCCTGCAAAACATCAGCTCACCATTGCTGAGGCTCAGGCTACAACCAGCTTCACACACATGCACTGTGGGGCTGTTCAGTACTAGGCGACTGCTGGGAGTTACAGCAGCACAGGGCGAGTCTAAGGCCGTTTTCAGACGAGCGCGGCGGCGCCTGCGCTTGTTTCTCAAAAAAGCCGACAGCCCGTTCCACACGTGACGCTGCTGCCGAATACGCGCATGCGCGGGTGATGCGCATCCATTTCCGGGCGCGAACTGACCGGGTCGGCGATCGAGGCTGGTCATACACGGCCGGAAATGGAAGCGCATCGCCCGCACATGCGCGTATTCGGCGGCAGTGTCACGTGTGGAAAGGGCTGCTGACTTTTTTGAAAACAAGCGTAGGTGCTGCCACACTCGTCTAAAAACAGCCTAAGACAGCTCCAGAGCCTAGCAGGCAACCAGTGGTGGTTGGTGGATTTCTAGGTTGGTGGGGTGGAAACATGGCCACGGGGAACAGGGCCGCTTCCACTCACCACCATCCCCAATCACCCCCCACTCCACCTGTTCACCCCCTCTTCCTCCCCCAAGCCCTGGATCCTTCCCTTCCTCCAAGCCCCAGATCCCCCCTCCTCTGGGCCCCATATCCCTCCTCCTCCCTTCCTTCCCCAAGTGCCAGACCTCCCCTCCTCCAAGACACAACCCCCCTCCCTCCCTCATGTCCCAAATCCTTACTTCTCCTCCTCGCACTCCCTTCTCCAAGCCTCATATCTCATGTTCTCCCTCCCTCAAGCCCTAGATCCACCCTTCCTCCTTGCACCTCCTCCAATGTGGCTCCCAACCCCGCCCGCCTACCCCAACGTCTGCACACCACATACTTACCTGGACTGTGCTTCTGATGCTGCTGCCACTTCAGGGAGAAAACTGGGAGAGCACTGGGTTGTCTCTGCTGCCTTCCTTTCTACTCTGCTCTTGGCCTAGAGGGCACTGTGAGTCAGCACCCTGAGGTCATTCTCCTAGGAAATCAACCAGTGAGCTCCCAGTCCGGCTCCTAGATTCTCCCTTGCTCTTCACTGTGCCTGTGCCTGGGAGCAATGGAACCTGCTGACCCCAGAGCACAGGTGCATGCAGCAAAACACTCTCCTCCTCATTCCTCACATGCTCAGGCTGGGAAGCGGCAGCATTTCCCCCATGAAGAAACCACGCCTGCAGGCACCCCTTCTCATTGCGGCAATGGCTTCTCAATAGAGGCAGAATTTTGAGGTAGGGCAAGCCTGTCAGACCCTACCGAGTCGCATCACCACAAGTAAGCACTGGGAAATAAATGCTCCTTCCATTCTACAGGCGATACAGATTCCTGGTGGATGTTGGGAATGAGGAGGATATCAAAAGCTGGAAAGAAAAGGATATAAGCAAGTCTGCGATCCTGAAAGCTTTGAACTGTCATAAGAATCCTTTTGAAGACTGGCCTCAGATGGTAAGCTTTGAGCAGACAAGGTGCACTGGGACAGCTTTCTCCAGTCCCATTTTAAGCTTGGATGAAAAATTCCAGACTGAAGGGCCTCAGAACATAGAGGTGTTGGTTTTTTTCAGGAGTTGTAGGCAGGGAAAGAAGCGCAGGCCTGCCCTGTTGTTTTTCCTCTTGCTCAGCAGTCATAGATTGGCTGCAAGATTCATTTTGAGTTTTGCTTTTGGAATGAAGGTAGGGATCAATCTTCACCAACTCTCTCATGCCTTGTCCATGCCGGGAAAATAAGTGTTATTTTTATATAGTGCCAGCAATGTGCCTTGCACTGTATAGTTAAGATCAGAGACAGGGCCCTGCCCCAAGAAGTTTATAATTTAGAATGGACAAGGGGAGCAACACCTAGGCAAGGACAGGAATACATTCATGAAGCTGTAATCTATGAGCAACCTGGTAATCTATAACATTGGGGAAGGCCTGATGATAGGTTTTTAGGAGGGATTTGAAGGCCTCTGTGAGATGCAGGGGGCAGATGGGGGGAAGGGTATATTCTTGCCTCTAAACCAGGTAGGGGGGTTCCCCTTTTACTCTGCTCTGGAAGGCTCCAAGTCCCAGACCTTGGTCCCATGGGCCCCACCCTAGAGGCGAACAAAACTTCCCCTCTTCACCCCCTCACAATTATATGGGGGTTCCAAGATCCTGTTACCTCTTGTAATGGTGATCCAGTGTGTCAGGATTCCCTTCTTCTCTCTCTCAGGAGTTGTCAGATGAGATGCTATCTGGCTTTGGTGTCAAACCTACCCACCCACCCCCACCCCCATCGCCTGGGGCCCTTTATACGTCTGCCTCCTACACCACAGGTGTGGGCCCTGTTCCTTCCAGCTGGGGCCCCAGTTGGGTGCAGTGCTCCCTGATGATGCCAGCACTGCACCAGGGGCCCCACTGCTGTGTACCACTCCCGGCTGCCCTCCATGCCTCTCTGCTTCCTCTTTCACGTCTGTCATGCTGGACCGGTAGAGAGCACAGAGCGTACATGTTCAGGGAGGGAGTTCGGAGTATGGAGGGCAGCAAAGGAGAAGGTGTAAAGACAGTTTAGGGAGGAAGAAACTCTGGGGTGAATGAGGGCAGAACAATAGGGAGAAGCAAGGCAATGAAGAGCCTTGAAGGAATAGACAAGGAAATTGTGCTGGATGTGAAAGGGAGCCAATGGAGGGAGGAGGCAAGCGGCTGAACATGATCAAAATGGTGATCAGGTGGATGACTTTGGGCATCTTTAGACACAATGGCTATCGGGTGGTAATGACGTTTGACATGGGGCTGCGCGTTGCGTCTAAGCATTGTCACCTTTTTTTGCCCCCTGTTAAACCCACTTTTGCTGCACGGAAGTACTGGGGGCAGCAATCAAGTATTTACCCTGTCCCCGTGTCTACAATTGCATCTAAGAATATTGGATAGTGTGTTTATTGTTTGCTCCTGTTTCTCTTCTTGTTTCCGGTCATAGAGTGCTGTGTTTTGGGGACGGGACTTTGGTGTGTCTCCACATTACCAGTCACTGTCCGTGGTTCTCCCAACTTTGCACAAAGCAGTCAACCAAATTCAAATTTTGAATTTGAACTGCTTAGTCACTTCCTTGGCACTGTGGAGAGCACACTTCTGAATGCATGCTCCCACCTCCCTCCGTGCCCTTTGTTTGGTCAAGGCATGGAAAACCATAGCTGACGGCCAGATAGAAATGGAAAATGAACACCCAGCACCCACTCTTTCAACAAATGCATCTCAAGGAAGCAAAAATTCAGCAAGACTGAGAACCAATGCATGGGGGGATGCTGAGACAATTGCCTTTCTTCGGATATAGGGAGACCCCACCATGTAGGAAAGTCTGAAGGGGTTGTATCGTAATGAGGGAGTTTACAAGCAAATAATGATTTGCAGAAAATATAAGAAATCAGGGACATGCAAAAGTGTTGGCAGCAGGCTACAGATTTCCACAGAGGGTACAAGGAGCTTCAAGCCCATCAGAGCTGTTCGGGCAGGGAGAAGCACACCATGCCCTTCGAGCAGCAACTCAGTTAAATTTTCCACAAAGACTATGGGTATTTTCAGATGTGACGCGATCACAGTGAACCACAGCGAATACCCACCTGTGGTCACTGTGTCCTGCACGTCTGTTCGGAGGCCGCCAGATGTTCGCCACACTGAATACCCACATGGGGTCAATTTCAACCACGCTTCCCGGACTCCCGGCGGGAAAATCCGCAGAACCGTGGTGAAAGTGATTCCAGGCGGGCATCAATAAAAAGTAATGTCTGGTCGGCTATCACGGCCCGGAATCCCCGGCGGGATTCCGGGCCGTGGTGAACTCGGCCAGACGCTGCGACGGCATTGGCCTCGCCGCCCGCCCGTCTCCCCAAAGGGCAGGTGGCAAGGGAGCGTGGAGGGGGCGGGACCATGCGGCCGCACGTTGCGCCGCGCGGCCCCGTCCCCTCCCTGATTCCTCGCCGGTATCCCCGGCATGTCTGTTTGCTATGCCTGGGTGATCCCGGCGGGGAATCTCTGGGTTGTTTTCGGGATGGGGTGAAGTCGCCCCGTTACGTCTGAAAACACCCTATGCTATACAGCCATATATTGTGGTCAGAAACTATGAGGAAATCACCCAGGAGAAGGTGAATATCTCACCTTGTGAGTACCTCACACTAGGGATGGAAAATGGTATTGAAAACTGGGATCAATCCAAAATCATAGCAACCCGACTTTCAATATGATTTTAGATTGTATTGATTGGAATTGGTCTGGATTCCGAGCAATACGACCTAAATCCAGTCTCTTCCTCCCAGCTCTGCCTCCCCTGGACTCCTGCTGGGCCCAGGCACAGGACAGTAGTCCAGGGGAGGCAGAGCTGGGGGCAGAGGGGCTGCGCAGGGGTGAGGAGGGGGTTATTTGCCTCCCCTGGATCCCTGCCAGTGCCTGGCTGCTTCAGCGCCTGCTGCAGAAGCGCTGGGGCGGGCAACCGGGCAGGAGTCTGATGGAGGCATGCGACTCTGGGCAGGGGTGCTGGGAGGCAGAAGTGGCCGGGTGGACGTGGGGGGGAGTTAACTTACCTTTTCCCCTTGGGCTTAGAGTCCATCCAGTGGTGCCTGGTGCAGCCTTCTCAGTGCTGCGCTGGGCAGAAATACTAGGAAAAACTGTACCTGCACAAAATGGCTACCATGGCCATTTACGCATGCGTAGCCATTTTCTAAAATGGTGCCGGCAGCCTCAGAAACACAATTAGCTACACAATGGTGTCAACACACATTCAGCCACCCCTTTCCATTGCTTCTAAAGATGCCCCTTGGCAGCTGAATGTTGAACAGAAGTGAGAAGGTCAATGAGAGAATGGAGAAGGCTAGTGAGAAGAAGGTTACAATAGTTAAGGCAAAGAGGTGACTCTAGATTCATAGCAGTGGGAACTGTAAGGAATGGTTGAACTTTAGCAATGTTATGTAGGAAACGCAACAGGCCTTAGCAATAGACTGAATCTAAGGTGCAAAGGAAAGGAAGAAGTCAAAAGATTAATCCCTGTAAAAGCTGTTAGGCAATGGAGTAAGGTGCCCAAGGAGGTTATGCAAACTGCTTCCTTGGATGTTTTAAAAACCCAGCTGGACAAGCATTTGTCTACAATGCTAATAGGCAGAGGATATCCTTCCATGGAGCACAGGGTCAGACTAGATGACCCATCCTGCAATTCTATACATCTACACAGAGAAAGGTACCCATGGGTCATCTAGTTTGCATAACCTCCTTGGGCACCTTATTCCATTGCCCAACAGCTTTTACAGTGAGGAAGTTTTTCTTAAACTTTAACTGAAATCCACATTGCTGCAATTTAAGTCCTTTCTCTCTTATTCCATCTTCTGTGGCTATGGAGAACAAATTTCACCATCCTTTTAGCTATTTGAAAACAGCTGTCATGACCCCTTTAGTCTTCTTTTCTTTAGACTAAATATGCTCAGTTTTATTTTACTTTATTTAATTTATTTATTTATTTATTTATTTAAGTAGATTTCTTAGTCGCCCCCTCCTACCACAGTAGCTCGGGGTGGCGTACAACACAGCTAAAACACATAAATATAGCAAAACATAATAACAACCAAAATATAAAAATATAAACAATAAAATATCAAATCTATAAAACCGACTCAGGTGGAGCCACAACAGCCCTCTTCCCTACCAATCCCCCACCCTTCACCCGTCTCCTTCACCAAAAACCTGGCAGAACAGCCAGGTTTTACACTGTCTTTGGAAAGAGGGGAGACCTGGGGCTAGGCAGACCTCCATCAGGAGGGAGTTCCACAGCCACAGTGCGGCGACTGGAAACACACACACCCACCCCTTATTGTCCCCACCTGGGATACCCAGGGAACTCTGAAGGAGGTGTTCCCAACCGACCAGAGGGGTCTGCCCAGAGCTCGGGGGGGTAGAGGGGGTGAGGCGAAGTTCTTATATTCATTTGTCATCTGAATTGCTTGCATGAATCCTTTCCAATTTTTCAACATCCTTTTTATTTATTTATTTATTTCGAGCCATTTTTAACCCCCTCCCTCCTGCTCACAACAGCAGCTTGAACTGGCTCACAAGCAAAATTCAAAATATAAAACAGTTCAATAATTAAAATCAAATTGCAGCAATGTGGATTTCAGTTAAAGTTTAAGAAAAACTTCCTCACTGTAAAAATCAAATAAATAACATTTATAAACTCATTAAAAGAGCAGAACCAAATCCCCCCCACCCCCAACCCTCCCCATCTCCCTGACGGAACAGCCAGGTCTTGCACTGTCTCTGGAAAGAGGGGAGGTCTGGGGCTAGGCGGGCCTCCGTTGGGAGGGAATTCCATAGCCTTGGAGCGGCCAGCGAGAATGCCCTCCTCGTTGTTGCCACCAGGAAAACCCGGGGGACTTCAAGTTGGGCATCCCTGGCCGACCACCGGGGCCGCATCATAGCCTGGGATGTGAGGCGGTCCCGCAGGTAAGTGGGGCCCAGGCCATTTAGGACTTTATAGGTAAACACCAACACCTTGAATCGGGTCCGGAAGACAATAGGCAGCCAATGCAGAGAACAGAGCATTGTAATGTGCTCGCGATGACTCATCCCCGTAAGGTGTAATGTGTAATGTGCTCGCGATGACTCATCCCCGTAAGGAGACAGGCCATCGCATTCTGCACCAGCTGCATCCTCTGGACTGTCACCTAGGGTAGCCCCATGTAGAGTGCATTGCAGTTGTCCAGTCTAGAGGTGATGAAGGCATGGATGATGGTGGCCAGGTCAGAGTCCAAAACATACGGCCGCAGCTGTCGCACCAATTGTAGCTGGCAAAAGGCGCACCTCGCCACTGCTGCCACCTGGGAATACAGTCAGAGCTGTGAATCAAGAAACACCCCCAGACTACAGACCTGAGTAGCTAAAGGGGGTCAGATCCCATCAATGACAAGAGCCACCACTTCTTCAGCCCTACCCACCAACATCACTTCCATCTTGTCAGGATTCAGCTTCAGACGGCTTGCCCTCATCCAGTCCCCCATAGCTCCCAAACACCAGGTAAGCACCGAGACTGCTGGGTCTGGGTCTACAGAAAAAGAGAGGTAAAGTTGTGTATCATCAGTGTACTGATGACAGCGTATGCCGAACTCTCTCACGACCTCGCCCAAATGCTGCATATACACATTGAACAAGAGAGGGGACAGAAAAGAACCCTGCGGGACTCCACAAGTGAGGTTCTGGGGAGATGATGAACACTCCCCAAGCACCACCCGTTGAGTTCTCCTGGCCAGGAAAGAGCGGAACCATTCAAGAACAATTCCGCCCAACCTGGTCCCGCAGACAGATCACCAACATCTCATGGTCAATGGTATCAAATGCTGCCGACAGTTCTAATAAGATCAAAGAGACGATCTTCCCTGATCGAATTCATGACGCAGGTTGTCTACCAAAGCCACAAGTGCAGTCTCAGTACCAAACCCAAGGCAAAAGCCGGACTGCGAAGGATCAAGAAAACTGACTCAATCCAGATGCTCCTGAAGCTGCCGAGCCACCACCCATTCAATAACTTTCCCTAAAAAGGGAAGGTTAGAGACTGGGTGGTAACTGGCAAGGGAGTCAATATTAAGCGATGGTTTTTTGAGCAAAGGCTGCACCACTGTCTCTTTAAGGCGGCCTGGCACTCTGCCCTCCCTAAAGGAGGCATTGACAACCCCAGCCAGCAACAGTCCTAACGTCTCATGGCAGGGCTTAACCAGCCAAGCTGGGCATGGATCTAATTCACAAGTGACTCTAACCACCCCAAGGACATCCGCCGCATCAGCGGGTGACACCCACTGAAACTGATCCCATGAGGCGGGGCCTCCATTACCTCAGATTCTCCCACTGCTACGAGTGCGATGTTGAAATTGTGGTGAATCTGGACGATTTTATCCACGAAAACGTCGATAAACGTGTCACAGCGAGCACTGGAAGATTCCAGTTCCAGGTGGAGGGAGGCCGGAGTGACCAGCCTCTGCACCACCTGGAAAAGCTTAGCTGGATGCGGCTTTGCAGATGCTATGAGGGTAGCAAAGAACACCTTCTTTGCTGCCCGCACAGCCACAGCATAGGGTCTTAAACTAACTCTATTCTGCAATCGATCGGCTTCAGCACAAGTATGGCGCCACCATTGCTCCAGCTGCCATCCCTCCTGCTTCATCAGTTGCAGGTGCTCTGTAAACCATGGGGACCGGCGTTGTCAGCATTCAGGAATCAGATGTCTGGGAGCCATTCTGTCGATGGCCTCAATCAGCAAGGTATTCCAAAGAGCTATGAGGTCATCGAGTGAATGGTCATCAAGATTGGGGGGTATTTCCCCAAGAGCATTCCGGAACCTTTCTGGTTCCTTAAGTCTCTGGGGATGAACCAGCTGAACTGGTTCGGCACCTCTCTGGGGGCAGACATGTGTCAGGAGACCGGCCTGAAGGAAGTAATGGTCCATCCATGACAAGGGCACAGCTAACACCTCCCCCACCACCGGATCCCCTTCCTCAAGGCCAGTGAAAAGTATCAGGTCCAGGATATGTCCCCCAGTATGTGTTGGGCCAACAAGCCTTTGACACAGTCTGCTAGAGTGTGTAGGGATGCTGCTGTACAGGTAGTTGCACGGTATACCTGCAACAGCCCTAATCTGTCTCCAGCCAAATCAATCAATAGATGGACGCCCACTATGCGTTAGATAGTTTGTACTGGATACTTCCTCATAGACCAGGTATCCGTAAAAATAATGGCTACACCCCCACCCCCTGTCCCTCTGGCTGAAGCTGATGCTGTACAGAGTACCCAGCAGGAACAAGGTCAGCCAAAACGGGGCCCGACTCAGTGTCCAGCCAGGTCTCTGTAATACACACAAGGTCGGCTAATAAGTCCACAACAATCAGGGAGTTAATCCTGGACTAATTAGCCACCGACCTCGTGTTAATCAGCAACAGTTCCAGACCAGGGGCCCTCCCATTCTTGATCACCACACCACCTGCCTGGTGAGAGGGACTGGCACAAAACACCTGTTCCCTCTCACAGATTTAATCAGCCTCCCAGAGGGACCATAATTGCCCTGGTCCATCATGACCCCAATGGCTGTGGAACCCCCTGCTGGCCCGCCCCCACCCCCCCTCCCTGGTGGCTATCCCGCCTGGCTGGCAAGGGAGACCCCCTCCCCCCCCAGTCCCCCTAAGCTCCCCCTCTCACAGGGGAGCCAAAAATCCTCAACCCAATCGGGTCAGACCCCTCCCTCACACCAAAGGGACAGACTCTTCCCTCCCCAAACCAGTCCCCCTCCCCCTCACACTAGACAAGGGAGGAAGCTTACCTTGTCAAACCCAACAATCAACCACCTCCACCCTAACCCACCCCTTTCCCCCAAGAACTAAATATCCGTCCTATAAAAACCAGCCGCCCCAATATTAAGCCCCTCCTCTCCTCTCACTGAAAAATAAGCAGTCCCCCCTACACTCCCTTAGCACCATCTAAGGGCCACACCCAAGAACCCTTGGGTGCGGCCCTGTAGTGCGCGCCTGTGGCGGTGCTGGGCCAGCCGCCGCTTAAAGCCCTCCCATCGGAAGTGCTTCCAGGGGAGAGTCCTACAGGGGTGAACCCTACCTGGCTCCCAGCCCCGGCCGCAGCAACATAGGAGGGTCCCAAGAGCAGGGACAGCCTCCCCGTGGAGGTTCCATCTGTCCCCAGACCTTTCCTCCTTCCGCCGACAGTGTAACACCTGGCTGTTCCGCTGGGCATTTGGTGGGAGAGACGGGTAGTGGGTGGGGGGTTGGGATGAAATGTTTTAGCTCCAGTGAGTTGTATTTTATGATGTATCTGATTTTTATTGCTTTTATGTATTTATATGTTTGATTAATATTTTATTAATTTTTTGTTAGCTGCCCCGAGCTGCCTAAGGCAGGATGCGTGCGGGGTATTAAATTGTATAAATAAAATAAATAAATGACAGTGGCCCAACCTGACTGTGAATTCCTTCAGGATTGGTGCCACTCACAATTTTTGGCCACCACCTCGACTCCTTTTTCAGCCATCCTGGCTGTTTACTCTATCTCGGGTAATGTTCTCCTTGTTAGCACTCACTACAATGTTCTTCTATAGGGGCTCACACATAACCTGCTCTCCCTAGCAGCCCCTGGGTGCACTAAGGCCCTCTTAGCTTAAGGCCCTGCCTGCCAGAGCCTTCCTGAACCCCCTTTCCCTTCCCTGGGTAGGAGTCAGGGTTCCTGCCTACCACCTCAGCTGACTTAGGAGCCCCTCACCCAGCTGCCTTAAAGCTGACCCTCCTGTCTGGCAGGAGGGGGCAGGTTATAAATTTTGAATAAACTAAACTAAATCTCCATGTATCCCCAGCTCTAGTCACGTGACCAGCTCCATCCAGTCATATTAGCGTGGCCAGATATGAACATTTTATTTATTTATTTATTCATTCATTAAATGTATTTATATCCTGTCCCTCTCGCCAACTGTTGACTCGGGGAGTCTAACAGTAATTCACAATATCAAACAATAAAATCAACATATTTTAAAGGACATTTATGAGAAATACAGGTCGCAGGGCTGCATTGACTCCAGTGCACCCCTGAAACCTGTACTTCACATAAGTGTCCTCTACAATTTGTATATCTGACCACCCTAGGTCACATGCCTTTGCTTCTTGGGTTCCAGGTAGTCCAGATGAGCAAGTGGTGAAGTGCTACCTGTTAATCTAGCCCAAAATATCATTTGCCTTTTTTACAACAGCATCACGTTGTTGATTGCTCAGTTTATGATCCACCAAAATACCCATATACTTCTCAACCATGCTACTGCTTAGCCAGTTATCCCCCACTTTATATTTGTGCTTCTAATTTTTCATCCCTATGTGTAGGTAGATAAATTACCATTTATTGTCAGATTTTAAATATCACCAAACCTGTTCTGTTTTCTAACGTCTCAGAATGTTACTTTCATTGTTAAATATATATTTTAACAGCTTAGTCAGAAATGTTACTATCATTATAAGCACAGTACACATCTGGCTAGCCGATAGTCTTGGGAGAGATTAAATCCCCTCACCCAACTGATTTTTATGTTGAAAGAGAACTAGGTACCAAGCCAGAGAAAGAGCCACTCATCCTGAAAACGAGCAGATTAGCATTTCCCCAAATCTTATGTGACCCTATTTTGAAACTTTATCCTGCGATCCTAGAAAACAACAAAGACCATGCAAAGTATATCCAATACCAGTTGGGATCATTATCCCATGAGCTGCTGGAAGTGATGGGGGGCAGGCCACTTGTTGAGGTTCGGGGTGGCTTTTTGTACAGTGGAAATTTGGCAAACAGGTATTGTCCCACACCCCAAAGAAAGACACTGACACCAATTAGTTGTGTTTAAAATAGGCCGCACCAATTTATTAAACTTATTCTGTTAAGGAGGGGGCTATGCCCCTTCTAGTCCTGCTAACCTTAACTATTAACTCAGTTAATACTACTAATCATAAACTTGAGCGGTCTGAAGTTCCTCAGTACTGTCATAACGCTAACTATAGCTGCTGCAAATGTCACCCCTGTCCGGCCACCCCTAGCCGGATCAGGAGGCCCTTGCCAATTGTGACCCTAAGAAGGAATCGAGGAGATGCTTCCCCGTGCCTTGGACCGCCTCTGTCCTAAGGCCCCGGGGTTGTCCCCCTCTTCCTTGCTCTGAAGTGATGCTGGCCGGCCGGCTCTAGCTAACACTCAGAGCCCACCTCTTAAGGAGATGACTTGGCAGCAGACTATCCCTATTTCTAAACTAACTACCTCGCCGGACCCCTGCGGTGCGACAAAATCCTTTAACAATACCCTTTCCACCATAGCCAATCATAACTTATCACTGTGAGGAAGGCGAAAAAACCCACCATGCATAGTGCCAATTTGCATGAAGGCAAAAATTCCTTCCTGGCCTTGGGCACAAGCTCAACGACCGGTTTAACCCACAGTGCATAAAGGGAGGGTGGGAGGGTGCTTCCACGTTGCGTTGCAGGCGCGGAATGGCCGCTTCGCGCCTGGATCCAAAATGGCGGCCGCGAAGTCTCACCTAGTGAGACTTCGTCCAGGCCGCTTCCTCCAGCCGTGCGCCCCGCCCACAGCTTTCTTCGCTCCAAGCTAGTGGGGGGAGGGACAAAAACCGCCGCCCGGCGAGCCGCTACCCGTGCCGGGCAGGGCCGCGTGGTGACGGGGC
>QEPC01005946.1:909622-927014 GCA_003113815.1 Sphenodon punctatus
GGGTGGCCACCAATGTTAGATCTTTTTCGGTGGCCACCCCTGTGCTGTGGAATTCGCTCCCGCAGGAGGCTCGGTTGGCTCCCACTCTTCTGCTGTTTCGCCATGTATGTAAGACCTGGCTGTTCCGTCAGGCTTTTGGCGAGGGGTAGGGGTGGGGTGGGGTTTTCCTCCACATATTGTAATTTTAAATTGTTTTAAATTTTTTAATATTTTTATTGAATGTTGTTCGCCGCCCCGGGCTGCCCTGAGGGCAGGAGGGGCGAGATATAAATTTTAAAGAAATAAAGAAATAAAATAAAAATAAATATAAATAAAAAATATACTAATGACACCCAGCTCTACCTCTCTTTTTCATCTGACCCAGGCCCTGCAGCTTGGTGCTTACTCGATGCTTGGTGGCTGTTGGGGACTGGATGAGGGTGAGCCGATTGAAGCTGAATCCAGACAAGACTGAAGTGATGATGACTGGCCAGCCCTGTGACCTGGAGGGTATTGGGACTCCTGTTATTGATGGAGTCCAGCCCCCTCAGGTCAAACAGGTTCACATCCTTTGAGCCCTTCTGGACCCTTTGCTGCGCCTGAATTGTCAAGTTGTGGCGGTGGCCAGGAGCGCTTTTCACCAACTTCATCTGGTGAGGAGATGGCAGCCTTCTGGGTCTGACCACCGTCATCCATGCTTATGCTTTCATCACCTTGAGGCTGGACTACTGCAATGTACTCTATGTGGAGCTGCTGCGCTTGATGACCGTTCAGAAGCTGCAGCTTGTGCAGAATGCAATGGCTCAGCTACTTTTGGGGGTGAGGCACTGGGAGCACATTACGCTGGTGCTCCGAAGTCTTCCCTGGCTGCTTATAGCTTTCCGGGCACAATTCAGGGTGCTGGTTTTGACCTTTTAAAGCCCTAAATGGTCTGGGCCCCACATATCTGAGAGACTGTCTGTCCTTCCATACCCCATTGCGGCCTCTGCGATCGGCCAGGAGTGCCTTCCTGTGGATACCACCTGTTAGTCTTGTTCGTACGGGGAGGGTTTGCAGGGAGACTTTCTCAGTTGCTGCCTCAGTGTTATGGAACTCCCTTCCCCTGGAAGTTGAGCCCAAGCCTGAGTATTTTCTGTACGACTTTTTTGTTTGAAAAGACATTTGGCGGGTGGCAATAGGGGTTGTTTTGATGGATGGCCTTGGGATAGGGTTGTGAGGGGGGTTTGACTGTGGAAAATTGGGAAGATGGTATTGGTAGTTTTGGTGGGGGGTTGTGGGAGGGTTGAGGGATTTTAGGCTATGTTTTTGTACAAGTTTTATATATTTTGATTGTTGTGAGCCCCTTTGGGAAGGGTGGCATATAAATTTAAATAAATAAATAAATAAATAAATAAATAACAATAATAATTTATTAATGGCTTAAGCCAAAGAGGAATGAATAAATAATCACTTGTTATTCCAGCTCTGCTTCATTGCAAGTTCCAAAGGGGAGATCAGAGGAGGGAAGGAGCTAACCTCTGGTTCCCTCCACTCGTGAGAACAGAGGTAGAAGGAGCTCTGGAATGTTTGTGTGAACAAACCAAAAACACCTTTGCCTCCTCACTCTGCACCAGCTCTGGATTAGGGCCGAAACTTGTTCTCGGTATTTTCTTGTTTTTCAATGAGAATCGTGTTTCTCGGTTTATTCTGGGAAACAAGAATGAATGGAGAAGCAGGTCAGATTCTCACCAAAAAAGAGAAAATATTGAGGAAAAAAAATTAAATAGTACTTACTGTGGGGCTGCTGGTCTCCAGTCTGGTGGCTGCTCACTGGTCTCTGCTTCCTTGCTGCATTCTGCAGAGAGCTGAGGTTGCTCTCTGTCTCCCCCGTCATGCTGCACTCTGCAGAGCTTACCTGGGACTTG
Source organism: Sphenodon punctatus (assembly GCA_003113815.1). Lineage (NCBI taxonomy): Eukaryota > Metazoa > Chordata > Lepidosauria > Sphenodontia > Sphenodontidae > Sphenodon > Sphenodon punctatus. The sequence continues at coordinate 911,506 of QEPC01005946.1, forward strand.
ACAGTAAACTTCCTGTGTGGGGAGGGGAGCAGGGAAGTCTCTTCCCAGCTGTGCGCAACGCTCTAATCAGTCCCCATTTCCAGGGGGATCAATATTGGGGCAGCACCCAGCGCACCCAGAACAGCTCCACGGGACGAGACTTTGCAGATGCACCACGGAAGCAGAAGGGGTTGCACCACGGAAGCATGATAATGTTTAATTGGGGTGGGAGGAACAACTGCATGTTAAGAGACAGACAGAAGGTGGAAGGATCTGCAAGGCAATGAAGGTAACTTCTAGAAATGTATGTGGGAGCAGGGGCAGGATGCTATTGGCCATTGGTTGAAATTTACTCATAATTTCATATCTTGGGAAAGTAACAGTCTTTGCTTGGGATGAGCACGAGGGGTCATAACACACCATAGAAACTGATTGCAGCAGGTTCTTTTCCCTAGAAAGCCAAATGAATTTTAAATGTGGGTGCTGCGGCCGGTCAGGGACCCTGGGCTGAGAATTTGGGGGGGTCATGGATATGCTGGCCTTTGCTGACATTTGGGCATGGCCTGATGTGCAGAGAGAACTGGCAGACGCATCCTTGGAGTCAGCCTATGTGCTCTAGCATGGCACATGCACACAATGAGGTTCTGTGTATGCATAGTGAAGTGCAAGCAATGGACAACCCTGCTGCAGTTCCAAGTTCTGCAGAATGGAACAGTGGGAGCCCCAGACGAAGTGAGAGAGTGAGATCCAAATGAGAGCGAGAGTTTCCTTGAGGTTTGTGCAATGCCAGAAGTAAGGCTCAATAACAGGGGCTTGTGCTACAAAAGGATACAGACACCCAGGGGCTCAAAAATCCCCACCCCCTCCCCAGCTAGGCTATTTTTTGCTAAAGGCAACCAGAGAAACACTAAGAACAGGTCTGTCAAACAGAATCTTTTATCTTCATGCTCTTTCATGCTTGATGTGTGTGTGTGTGTGTGTTACACAACTTTCTTTGTGCTGCTCAGTTCTTTTCGCACCTGCCGCATTCAGTGCAGAATTCTTTGGAGTTGTTGTAGCCTCAGGAGCTGGAACACTAGGCTTCCCATTGTAGCTGTAGAGAGAGGGGAAACTTTACTTCACACTCTGTAATTGCCTGACATCTGGACAGTTCATGAGTGAAGGGGGGTTGCTTTTAGAAAAACAGCTCTCTTTGACCTAGAGGGCATTCCTCCATCACTAAAGGGAATGGGATCTCAGCAGTCACTTTCTCTAATGGATGGAGGATGTGTGTCCCTAGTTTTTACTGACATTTTTAGCCACTCGAACCTCAGCATGGGTATAAATATCCCTCCAGTAGCCAGACAAAGGTGTAACCCAAACAATACACCCTACCCTGGTTTCAAGCAGGTGTAAGCAGTACTACTGCAAATTGAAGCACTGGGTGCTAAAAAATGTGATGCTGGCACAAGTATTATTATTTATTATTATTATTATTATTATAAGCCTTTATATATAATGCCAGAAGTGTACCTGGCGCTTTACAGAGAATAAAATAGACACAGTCCCTGCCTGAGAGCTTACAATCTAAAGACATGGGGAGGGGAGACAGGGAAGGGGGAACAGAGGGAGAGACAAGGGGTGCAACATTCATGAGAATGTGAGAACTCAGGTACACGTTCTTGACTTGGTTACAGTAAATGGGAGTTTGCAGATAACAGGTGGGGGATAATCCTGGGTGGGGATGATTAGCAGGAGTTAGAAAAGGTGGAGCGGAAGAGGTGGGTTTTGAGGAAGGACTTGAAGGTGTGGAGGGTGGGGGCAAAGTGGACGAGGGCAGGGAGGGAGTTCCAGGTGTGCGGGGCAGTGAGGGAGAAGGGATGAAGGTGGTTGGGGGAGCAGCGGAGGCGTGGGAGGGAGGGAATGGGAGAGGAGCGAAGTGCTCAAACAGGGGTTCGGAGGGAGATCAGAGCAGAGAGGTAGGGGGGAGCAAGGTTATGAAGGGCTTTGTAGGTGGAGACGAGGAGCTTGTGCAGAATACGCTCAGGAAGGGGAAGCCAGTGGAGGGAGGAGAGGAGAGGCCGCACATGGTCAAAGCGACGGGCTAGGTGGATGATCCTGGCAGCGGAGTTTTGAACAGAGATGAGGGAAGCAAGGTGAGAGCGGGGAAGGCCAGCGAGGAGGAGGTTACAATAGTCAAGGCGTGAGATGACTAGGGCGTGGATGAGAGTTTTGGCAGAGGAGACAGACAGAAATNGACAGAAAAGGGCGGATCTTAGCAATGTTGTGGAGGGAGAAGCGGCAGGATTTGGCCACGGAGTCAATGTCGGGTTTGAAGGTGAGGTGCGAGTCGAAGATGAAGCCCAAGCTACGGGCTTGGGGGACAGGGAGGATGGAGATCCTGTCAATGGCAACTGACAGGGAAGAGGGACCAGTGTCATGGCGGTACATTTGTTCTGGGCCCGCCAGATGTGGGCCTTGGACAAATCTCAATGGGGTAGCAGCCAGGCCAGAAATGTGGGTCCGGAATGAAGTGGGCCCACAGTCCAGGCCCGGCAGCAGAGCAGGCGGAACTGGGTGGGAACGGCTATTCTTAGCCCCGTCCTGGCCTATCGTCATGGGTCACCATGGCTGCCTGTCATGGCGGGGGGGAGGGGGTGCCAGCTGCAGCACAGGGATGGAGCCAGCCAGCTCCGCAGCACTTCATACACCCCTCCCTCTCCTGCTGGGCTGGCTACAGGGATGTCCTCACTGCCACTGGAGCTGCCCTGGCAGGGGGTAGCCCTTCCCACCCTTGGGCAGCAGGGTCATCACATATGTCACCTGGTCTGTCTCCAATGTAGCTGCACTGAGGATTGGCCACTCACGACTGTAACCAGGGCAACTCCTCAAGGTAGACAAGGCCTTACATGGACCAAAATGCTATCCCAAAAAGCTAGGACTGTCTGTTGCTTAAGGAGCGAGGAGCACTGATGATTTACTGCCTGTAATTTGTTGGAACAAATTTTCCATAGACACTGCACCAGGAGTGCTACAACGGGTGGGTCAAATCACCCAGATGACACCCTAAAAGATCTGACAGCACATTAGAATTGAGCCTATACCCAGATGACACCGACAGGGTGCCCAGCCTCCCCGTGTTGGTTTGACAGGGAAAGAGTTAATGTGCTTGCAGAGCTATGCAAGATGAATCATGCAATTGGTCATATGAGCAAGGCAGGCTTTTCCTTCAGCTCAGAGGAGGGGTGTGGGCTACAGCAGTTTGTAGGGACTGCTCATTGGGAAAGAGCTGGAGTCAGAGTGGGAACAGCAAAGCTTCCTGCCCAAAAGCCCAAGATTAGCAGAAGTTCCTGATCGGAAAGTTACTGTGTCTTTGAGAAATGCAGAAAGGACTAGCTCTCTTGCAGTGAGTATTTATATTTCTACTTTGATTTGCTCTGCAGCATTTCTGCAGGCAGCTGCAGCCACTGCTGCCACTGTGAAGGCAGTAACAGCTCTGCCAATTCATTCCACTCCTGACCCGCTAGAACACGATATCCTAGTCCTGACCTCCCACCCAATGCTGCTCATGAGCCTCAGTACTGACCTGCCCCACTGTAGTGCCTTCAGGTGGATGAGGACTATTGTACACTCAGACAAACAGAGAGATATGGGTTGGTTAAGCTGGCTTTTTGAAAGCATCTGGAAGCTGTTGTCTATGGGGAAGGGGAAAGGATGTGGTCAGTTCCAAGCAGAGATGTGAGGTGTGCATTCTTGTCCTACTAAAAAGTGACATTAGCAGCTGAACTAAAAGGCACAAATCCATCTGCCCTAAAATAGTGCCCTGTTTTCTCCTGAGCAGAACAGGCCCTGTCACATTCCTACCACCCCTGGGTGACATCAGTCCTGGTTCTGCAGAGAGTAGTTCTATGCCTGTACGTAGAGCTCTTTGGCTTTGTCTAACTTTAGTAGCTCAGCAGTGAGCTGCCCTCAGCTTCTTTTCTCTCTCCTTTCACCTCTTGCCTTGAAGATTAGAGGCCCAAGCAGAACCAGTGAAAGGAAATTTAGACTGAATGTCAGGTAGGGCTGGAACAAATGTCCAATTCCGCATTTGTGAAGATTCCCCTCCTCCACCCCCACTTTTAGGGTGCCACTAAATAGCCAAACAATGTTCATTTGCATTTTTGATGCTTGGTTCTTCATTTCAGTCCTTTGTTCAATACTGTTGCACCCCAAACGACTGTGCTTACAGTGCTATTGCACTATTCTTCTTGCAATGGCAAAGTCATGAAGTTTAAGAAACTGTTTGGTGCAGAATGGTGCTAATTTGTGTACTGAATGAAGGTATTATGAATGAATGTATTATTAGTACTGAATATCGAAATGATGGAGCCAAAATATCACAATGACCCAGAAATGAACATTCACTTTGGTGAATGAAACTAAACAAATAGACTGAATTTGGCATTAGCATAAAGAATTCACTTTATCCTTTTTGTCAGGAGAGTATCCCAATGATAAGGCTTAGACTGTGGAGTGTATGTGTGGGTGGTTGTGTTGATTCTGATTGACTGGTTTTCATTTGGCATATGCAGGCATGTATTGGGACACATAAAGTGTGCCCCTGAGCTCTGGCTCCCCTGAGCTCACCAAAAATCTGAAGCACCAGTCACTACTGCTTAGGGCATTTAAGATTGAATTGGATGACTCCCTCGCTCCCCATCTGGGCACTTCATCACTGTAACAGCAGAGTGTCTGACAGTGCATGAGGGTGTAGCTTTATAGCTTCTCCTGGAAGGTGGGCAAGTGTCATTACTCTCACTGTTCAGGTCAGGAATTGTAGGATAGAGGAATTAATTAACTCAAGGAGCCTGCAGAGTGAGGGACTGAAGATCCTCTGATGTCTAGTGATTTAACTTTAAGACCACCCTCTCTGGAACCCAGCTAACATTGCTAGTCAGGAGGAGAATTCAGTGTGAGATAGAATCAAAGCTACTCCAAGCCCCTAAATAAATACGGGCCTGACTTCAGATTTACTGAAAAGTGAAGCTGCCAGCATTCAGATTAATTGCCTTAGGGAACCAAATCATTGATGTAGGTGTCTTAACTGATCTGAAAGCTTAACATTCAGCAACTATGTTAGACAGGGCTGGCCTGTGTCTTGAGCATCCTTGATAATTTCTACCAGATTCTGCAATAAGTGTCTGGGGGTACAGAGGGCTGGCTGGCTGGGGTGGAGTGAAGTGGAGGAGTTCCCTATTTATTTGACCATTGTATTATTAAGTTGGGTTTCTTTCCCCATTCTTTCTTTTGCCTGACGAAGGGCACATGGGGAGCTGGCTTGTCCATACAATTTGTATTCAGACTGGGAAATAGAAATCCCCAGTCTCTCGCTCAGCACTCAGTCCAGGACTGGACTGGGCAGGAGAGGAGATTTATTTATTTTATTTATTTCATTACATTTTTATCCTGCCCCTTTCGCACAAGGCGACTCAGGGCATGAATAGATTTCTACCTACCCCATTTGTTGAGTTACACAGATGCCAGATGGGGGCTTTTTCCAGTGGTGATGCTTCCAGAAGAAGCTGAAACAGAAACAGCCAGAAGCTTTCCAGCTTGCTTTGAATGTCTCCTCTCTACCAGCTAGCTGTAACTTTCAAACACCTAACCATTTTGAAAGGAGATGAAATCATGCAAGAATGAACACCCCTAACTTCTCTTCTAGATGTCAGGCCCAGGGTCTTGAACCTGAGGATTCCTGCACTACCACCTCACCTTGTCTCTGGTCTGGCCACTCCCAGGGAAGGTTCTCTGTACTGGCCAGGCTACACCCTCCTCCAAGTTGTCCCAGCCCCCGCCATACTTCCCAGCCTGCCTCCTTTTGCCTAGTCCTGGCCCTGATCTGGCCCTGCACCTCAACTCCCACTGTCTGTTCATGATCTGGATGCCCCCTTATATCACATTAGGTTGGAGAATGTGGACGGTGTGGATGATGCTACCAATGTATCCGCATCAACAGTCATGGGGAGAATATTGCTCCAAGAGTTTATCAGCTCAGGCTCCCTCCTCCTCAGCAGGTGTTCAGCTCCTAGGTGAGAGAGCAGAATTACTTACACTTCTGGGAAGCCTGTTCCAGGTCTTCCTTTAACTGAGGCAGCAGCAGTTGGATGCCCTTTAGCAGTGTAAAAAGAATGATCGGATAATCCTCTGAGGGAGGAAGCAAACATGGTGAGTGCATTAGCAAAAGGAGACGCCTCTAAATTACACCCATTAGATACCCCAGCCTTTCCTTTGCCCTACCACTTGGCTGTTCCTGCACTGCATCAGGGGCCTCTTGGGCTTGCAGGCAGTGTTGAGGGGAATGGAGAGAGCAGTGGAGAGATGAAATGATGATGTAACCTTCTCAGGGGATCCTAACCTAAATTGCTGTTTGTGAGAAATTTCGCCACTTTAGGAACCAGGACCATCCACGGTCACAGGATTAAGCAAAATGTATTTTGAATTTTCTCAACCCTTTTTAAATTAAAGACACATAGTTTTTAGTGACTTTTTATTCCCATTCATTAGAAAGAATCCACAATTGCATGCAAACGTCTACACTGCAAGCTGTGAGTTGAAACTAGGTATGAAATGAGATTTCATCAAAACAGGAAATCCTGTTGAAAACCCAGTTCCTGGTACCATTTCAATCAAATTGAGAACCTCTCAGTACTTGATAATGTTTCAACCGACATTTAATTTCTCAATTTACAGACTTTCTGCTTACTGGGATCCTGTTTACTGCTCTGCTGTCCACTTCAAATCCTGAGAGGTAATACCAACACAAATATTTTCTTGCATGCCATTTCCCCTTGTACTTCCTTGTTGCTCACTAGCTGGTATGATGATTTCTTTACTAATCTGAAAAGTAGTAAAGTGACAGCATCCCACTGTGGTCCACTTCGGCCCAGACCTCACCTGTATATCTGTGCAGGTGCCACCTGATGTTGGCCGTGGGATTGCCCTGTTCATTTACTGCTTACTGCATTGCTGAGGATACCATTTTACTTCTGGGTTTGTTGTTTCTGCATTTCTTAGCCAATCACTGTGTAAAAAGTCCACCCCTTAGCCTACCCCCAGCGCACATTAACTTCCACTCCAGTGCCTTCCATCACAATTGTTCTACGGGCAAAAATGCACATGACCACAGTGCGGCACGGATTGCCCCAGGGTGGGATTGCCCCAGGTCGTGTTGGTGGCTACCCCGGGCTCTGACCTCAGAAAACCTCTGAAGTCACAGCCGCAGCTAAGGCCCGCCCAACTGGGTCAAAGCAGGCCACAGCGGCCTATTATGTCTGTTCAGGCTGGCAGACATGTTGGGGATCGCCACGGCTGGCCACCAAGGCTGACTGTCATTGGCCACCATGACTGTCCATCATGATGGGGGGCTGGGCGCAGCACAAGGGTGGAGCGGGCCAGCCGCATGTTCATGCTTTCCCCCACCATCCCTGGGCATGTTTGTTCAGCGGCCTGGCCCAGCCTATACTGCCATAGCGTCCTGTCCAGGAACCAGTTGCTGACGCACCATGGTCACGTGTGTTTTACCCGTAGAACAATTGTGATTGAAGGCACTGAAGTGGAGGTTAACGAGGATTGAAAGTAGGCTAAGGAGTGAGCTTTTTACACAGTGATTGGATAAGAAATGCGGAAACAACATACCCAGAAGTAAAATGGTATCCTCAGCAATGCGGTAAGCAGTAAACTAATAGTATGCGGTAAGTCAGTAAATTGGGAAATATCTCGCGATATTGTGAAAATCTAGAAATCACATTAGTATCGGGAAAAGGCTGAAAAAAAATTGGTCCTGGTTCCCAATATGGTGAAATTTCTCACAAGCAGCAATTTAGCCTCTGGATTCAGCCCTAGTTGAAACTGACTCTTCATTCAGTTGAATGGTAGGCTAAATGACACAAGCGGAGCTACAGTGACACCTTGTGGCCAATGAGGGTTGGGAAAAATCATGTTTGTATTTTTTAGGGAGAAAGAATTCTATATCTTCCACTGTAGTCTAGAGTGTAGTCCCAAAAATAACAGATGGAGACAAAGTAGTTCAGATGATATCTTGTATTGGACCAACTTCTGCTGGAGAGATTATGCAAGCTTTTGGGCCATACAAGACCTTTCCTTGGGAATGTAATGAGTCAGAACTACAGACTGAGCAAATACAAAGCAGACAGACACACACAGACACACACATATGGGTGCAACCACTGGGGTGCTGTTAGGAAATATATGTACATTTGTTTCTTATTTGGCTCTTGTTTTCCTCTCCTGGTATTTAAATATTTAATATGCCATTTACTTTTTTCCTTAAAAGCTCCACTCAAAGGGACTGGTATCGTATGTAGAGAGAACCTGTATATAGGATATATATGTGCTTACGTGTGTATGTACACACACACACACAATTTTTATATATATACCATTATTTCTTTACAGGTCATTTCTTTATTATTATGTCATCTATGAAAATTTATTACTACACCTTGACTCTGTCCTGTTGCGCACCGATGCATTCTTTTAACTTTACCATTTCTATAAATTTAAATGTTATAAAGTTTATAGGTGTTATTTTTATAAAGTTTATAGGATTTCTATAAATAGAAAGGACAGATAATTTTGCTAAGACTTATAGAATTTCTGTAAATGGAAAGGACAGATAATTTTGCTACCATGAGTATTCCCATTGAAATCAGTGGGAATACGTGTGCACGGGTATGTTTTTCAGTAATAAAGTTCAGCACATGTCTAAGTTTTTGCAAGATGAATGCATTAGTTTGCACATGAAAATTAGTCTGTCTATCCAGGATAACTTAGACATGTTCTGAACTTTACTACTGGGAAGCATTCCCATGGATTTCAATGGGAATAGTCATGATAGCAAAACTAAACACATGGGTAAGGGTCCGCAGAAGCAGGGCCTACTGAGAGGCTGTGGCTGTTTTTTGACTGCTTGTTGGTTGCTGATGATCTTCAACACAGGACTAGTCATACTGGATCTATATTCGTTCATTATAATAGAATCATAGAGTTGGAAGTGACGTCAGAGCTCATCTAGTCCAACTCCCTGCTCAATGCAGGAAATCTTCAGCTACAGCATCCAAAACTGATGGCCGTCCAGCCTCTGTTTGAAAACCTCTAGCGAAGGACAGTCCACCACCTCCCCAGACAATTTGTTCCGCTGTTGAACAACTCTTACCATTAGGAAATTCTTCCTAATGTGCTTAACCGAAATCTGCTTTCTTGTAATTTGAGCCCATTATTTCTAGTCTTGCCTTCAGGGGAAAGAGAGAACAAGTCTGGAATCCAGAAGTTGTGGTGGGTGGTGTGGCCGTGGTTTTTATGGATTCTTTGTACTTCCAGAGGTATCCAGTGCTTCATTCATCTGGTATGGAATGTGTCCGACTTGTGTTTGATTTGGCCAGGGATAGATTGGGGATTCTGTTAGCGTACCGAGCACCCCGCTGCACTGTGGCCTCCCTGACTGTTCTAGCTGAGCTGATCTCGGAGGTGATGTTGAGTCTGATCACCCAGACTTATTGTCTTGGGCGATTTCAGCATTCATGCCAAGGCCAACCTTTTAGGAGTAGAGCAGGAGTTCATGGCCTCCATGACAACCATGGACCTATCCTAGGTAGTAGTGGGCCCAACACATGAAAAGGGACACATGCTGGATTTGATGTTTTGCAGTGGCCTGAAAATGGGGGTTCCAATTATTGGCGGTGTTGCTATAACACCCTTGTCATGGCTGGATCATGACCTCCTGAAGGCTTGGATCCTGGCCCTGCTATGCCCCCCATTGGGGTGATGGACCAATTAGGTTGGTCCACCCTCAGAGACTTATGGATCCAATTGGATTCCAGAACTCTCTGGAGGATTTACCTACTGACTTGGATTTCTGCTCTGTGGATGACTTAGTCGCCCTATGGAATGGCATTCTGACCAAGGCTGTCGACATGGTAGCACACAGGTGTCCGCTCCCACTGCTGCGTCAATGCAGGTTCCTGTGGTATATGGAGGGCCTGAGACAGATGAAGCAGAAGGGTACGTGGTTAGAGCGCAGGTGGTGCTCGACTCGTGCTGAATCTGACCAACTGTGGCATAGATTTTTTTTTAAAGACTATGCCGTGGCGGTGATGACAGCAAAGAAAGCTTTCTTCACTGCTATCATAGTGTCTGTGAAGTCTCATCCAGCAGAGCTTTTCCGGTTGGTGAGAGGTTTGGTTAATCTGGCCTGTCTCTGCCAGGAGTTGGATTCATCTAATGCCAGCTGTGCCATTTTTATTGATTACTTAGCAGACTAAATCACTCATATTCACCATGACCTTGGTGTGACTGTTTCTATGGCAGAGTCAGAGTTTGGGGCTGTGGAAATTCAGCCTTGTCCTTTTTATTTTGATCAATTTCAGTTGCTATCACCCACCAATTGGAGGATGTGCTTGGGACTGTGCGGGCCACCAGTTGTGAATTAGATCCATGCCCGTCCTGGTTGGTGAAAGCCAGTCGGGAGATGTTAGGGCCATTGCTGGCTGGGATTATCAACGCCTCCCTTCAGGAGGGCAGGATGTTGGACTCCCTTAAGATGGTGATTGTCCAGCCTCTGTTCATGAAACCAGCTTTGGATGCTGACGCCCCTGCCAGCTATCAGCCTGTCTCTAACCTTCCCTTTTTTAGGAAAGTTTATCAAGTGGGTGGTGGCATGTCAGCTCCAGGCTCATCTGAATGCTATTGATATCCTGGACCCCTTTCAGTCTGGCTTTCATCCTGGGCATGGCATGGAGGCTGTGCTTGTGGCCTTGGTTGATGATCTACGCCTGGAGATCGACAGAGGAATTCCTATTCAATCTATCAGCGACTTTTGACACTGTTGATCACAAGGTGTTGTTGACTTGACTGCAGGACCTGGTGGGGGCACACGGGACCACTCTTCAGTGGTTTTGCTCTTTCCTGTTAGGGAGGTCTCAGCGGGCTGTGATGGGCGATTGCTTATCGTCACCTCATGATCTCCCCTATGGGTTCCCGCAGGGTTCCATCTTGTCCCCCCTATTGTTCAATGTGTATATGAAGCCACTGGGTGAGATCATTTGGTGGTTTAGAGTGAGGTATCATCAGTATGCCGATAACACCCAGCTCTACCGCTTTTTCATCTGACCGAGGTCCTGCTGTCTCGATGCTTACCTGTTGCTTAGCTGCTGTGGGAGACTAGATGAGGATGAGTCGAATGAGGTGGAATCCTTCCTGACAAGACTGAGGTGATGATGGTTAGCTGGTCTTGTGACTTGGGGGGGATTGGGATCCCCATTATTGATGGGGTCTGGCCCCCCTGATCACTCAGGTTTGCAGCCTTGGAGTGCTCCTGGATCCGTCGCTGTGAACACCAGTGTTCTGAAATCCGCACTGGCTGCCTATTGTCTTCTGGGCACAATTCAAGGTGTTGGTTTTGACCTCTAAAGCCTTAAATGGCTTGGGACCCACTTATTTGGCAGATCATCTAGCATACCATGTCCCATTGCGGCCTTTGCGGTTAGATAGGGACACCTGTCTGGAGGTACTGGTTTTTAGCAGTGTTCTCAGCTGCTGCTCTGCAGCTGTGGAATGCCTTCCCCTGGGAGGTTTGTTTATATCTGCTTTATAATCTGTTCTAGTATCTTTCTAGGTATTGATGTCAGGCTGTCCGGTCTATAGTTTCTTGGATCCTTTTCTCCCCACTTTTTAAAAATAGGGACAATATTTGCCCATCTCCACTCTTCCAGCACCTCATCTGTTCTCCAAGAGTTCTCAAAGATGATAGACAGAGGTTTTGAGAGTACATCAAAAAGTTCTTTTAGTACCCTAGGTTGTAATTAATCTGGCCCCAAAGAGCTGAACTTGTTTAGAGTAGCTAGATATTCTCTGACCAACTCTTTATCTATCCTGAGCTGCAATCCTTTCCAGTCATCGTTCATGCTACTTTTGCCAGGTTGGACACAGTTTCCCTTTTGGGACAAGATGGAGGCAAAATAGGAGTTGAGTAGTTTGGCCTTGGCTGTGTCACCTGTTAAAATTTCATCATCTTCACTGAGCAGTGGACCTACCGCTTCCTTTTTCTTCCTCTTACTTCTAACATACCTGAAAAAAAAACCTTTTGTTGTTCTTAGCATCCCTCGCTAGCCTCAGCTCATTCTGTGCTTTTGCCTTATTGACACCATCCCAGACCCTGTTTTGCATTTGCTCAGTCTGTAGTTCTGACTTTTTACATACCTGAGGAAGGGCCCTGCGTGGTCCCAAAGCTTGCATAATCTTACAACAGAAGTTGGTCCAATAAAAGAGATCACCTGAACAACTTTGTCTCCATGTCTTAGAGAAAAAAGGCATTGGGAAAAGCAGGGATGGGAAGAGAGATTCATTAAAATATCTGCAGTGTCCATTTATTTATTTATTTATTTATTTATTTTATAAATTTATATTAATGATTTAAAAAAAACCTGCAGTGCTTAGACTTTTCTTTTCATAAACCCAGAAATAAAAATCAAGAAAGACATAGGCTCCAATCAACAAAGTGATCTTCTGGCACGAGCCCCATTCATTTCAAAAGGGGCTTAAACTTTGTGGATATATTTTCAGTTTGTTCCCCAAGGGAACAAAGTGTTTAAAAGTGTTTATCCTGTCCGTATCTTCTATAGATAGTGGGACCGATTCCAAGCCCAGCAGATGAGTGCGCGCACTGTGCATGATGAGTGTGTACAGAGGCACACACAACCTGTGCGCACCCCCATTATGGGGACTGTGGTATGTGTGGAAGCTGCACAGGATCCATGTGCGTGCCTTGCTCACGCTGCATGCGCATGTTCTGGATCGTACCCAAAGTTTGCTTACTGTTTATCATGATCAGGAAATCAAATAAATAAAAGCACTAGTGATGGTGATATATGTAATAATGATGGCTGATGTGGACTATGGGTGAAAACAGATATGCATGTAACTCCGCTTTAATGCCACTTTGACACTTCTTTTACATTTCTTATGCATGTTGCAGGGCTGTATTGGTGCTCTATGCAACCTTGCCACATGCATAAGAAATGTTAAAGTGGAGTTAAGGTGCATGCCTGTTTTCACCCAAAGTCAGTAGAGAGATGTTATTTACCATCTCATAATCAGACTCATATTCATTGAGTTTTCGCCATTGGCAGCAGTGGGGGAAATGTAGTGAACACGGGTTCCTGCTCATAATAAAAGAACTAGGGATGCTAAAAAAATAATTAACAGTAGGGTTGGTGTCATAGCAGGACTGATGCCCTCAAGTACACTAGGACCCTGCAGGTCGCTGTCATTTCTGAGGCTCATGGCAGTGGCGTCCTCGAGCCCCACAGGAGTGTTGGTGGTGGTGGGGCTCCCACGCCCCCTCAGAAGTGGGAAGGTGCGTCATTCATGACTGTCCCACCCAGGTAAGCCCCGACCCTGCCTCCACTAACCCCCCCTCAGTACTAGATCCAGGGAAATTGGAGCCCTGTGCAAAATGGCCAGGGATTTTTCCCGCAGTAGGTGGCCCTGCACTTCCACAGCCCCTACATCCAGCCGCAGAACTTTCCAGTGGTAGTGCGAGAGAGGTGGCAGTACCAGCTGGAGAAGAGGTAGAAGAAGCAGCGGCAAAAGCAGGATGGGGGTGGGAAAGGCAGTAGCAGTCCCTTCAACTTGCCACCCCAGGCAGCCTTTCCCCCAATCCAGGATGGAGTTTAGTGGCAGTGGCAGCAGGATTGGGGGCAGAAGAGGCAGCGGCAGAAGCTGGATAGAAGTTGGGGCACCTCTCCCACCCCCCAATCCTGTGTGGAGCTTACTGGCAGGGCTGCCTAGGGCAGCAAGTTGAAGGGGGTGCATCTCCTGTCCTCATCCAGCACAGAATTTATCAAAGATGGTGGTGGTGGCAGCTGGATCAGGGGTGGGGCAGCCGCCCCCTTCTACTTGCCACCCTAGGCGTGCGCCTGTACTGCTTATATGGTAGTGCCGGTCCTGAAAATGGCTGTGTGGCCTCATTCATAACATAGGAAGGTTTGACAGACACACACTGCCTGGCCCCCCTTCAGGGCTCTCTGCATTGTAAGATCAGTGGGCGTATGTCATGTATATGCTGTTATTTCTAGTTTACTCATGGGCCCTATGTTTTGGGCCCCTCCTGAATCACCACAGGCATTCCCAGGATTCTCGGGATTACGGATCTGTGGCCCATATTTTACTCTAGTGCTTCTCACACTTGTATTGACATTTCAAGTTTATTAATGGACCCCATGCTTTGGGAGGAGGGTCCCCAATACATGAGTCTCTGTGCAGTCACAAAGTCTGCACTATTCTGGATTCAGCCTCGACCAATGGAGTCGCATAAAACAAACATAACCATTAGAGCCCTCCGCTCCCTGCATGGGGGGCGGGGGGGGTTGCCGCGCCCCGCTCTTCCCCGCACGGGAAATGGGCGCGAAAATGTGCACGGGGTTGGAAACCCCGTCGGTTTGGCCCGTGCACCACTGATTGGTGGCCTGGGCATCAGGTGTTCCCATCAGGGACTCCTGATTGGACGGTGCGGGGGCAGCTCCTCCCCTTTGCATAGGAGGGGGAGGAGGAGCAACTGCCACCCGTGCAACTCTCTGCTCATTCGAGCAAAAAATCCCAACAGAGAAGCAGCTATGTTACACTGCTGCTAATCAGGATGGGACGCCAGAAGAAGAAGGCAGCAGGAAAAGAGGCACAACGGGCAAAAAAGCGCCCAGCAACCACGTTGGAGGCATAGCCTCCAGCGGCCATGAAATGCCCCACAGAGAGGGGAGAGGTGAGTGATGCACCCCCACCCCCATCAAGAGCTGAGATGCAGAGTAGGCTGCAAGCATGCGAGGCATTAGCAGCCTCCATGAGAAGCCTAAGGGAGGGGGAAGAGGTGGAAAGGAGCGCCCCCCCTCCATGGGATATGGCGATGGGAGAGACCTCCCAGCCCTCAATCTGCGAAGTTTGGAGGCCGGGGACACGTGAGCCTGTGGGATTTGGCCGTCGGGGGGGCAGACCCATTATTCCCCCAGCAAGGTATAGAGAAGCTGTGGGAGAGTATACACATTTCCCAAGGGGACGCAGCCAGCTTTGCAGGGCAGGACCAGGAACGGGTGGACAAGAAAGGGCCCTCCCCACTCAAGGAGCTGCTCCACAGAGTTCCAGTACCATACTGGCACAGCATGATGGGGGGGGGGGAATAATGACCCTGGGGCAACAATCTGGGGCCAACCCTGGATGGAACCAGAGGCAGATGCTGGGGGGTCCGAGGGCACAGCCTTCTGCAGCGCTAGGGGCCCCGCCTGCGGAAGGGGTTGCCCAGGGGGAGGGGGGCAATTTTCCTCTCCCACCAGAGGCAACAGAAAGAGAGAATAATGAGACCGAGGCAGAGTATAGCGCTGGCGAGATTGACGCTGGAGACCAAGCCATGTGGCAAAGGATCCAGGCACTCGAGAGTGAATTACATCTGATGGCGGAGCAAGGGAGGCCACCGCCACAACACATGAGGGGCGAAGCCGGCCGGC
>QEPC01005946.1:931512-946703 GCA_003113815.1 Sphenodon punctatus
TGGTGTCAAAGAAGGGTAAGGGCAAGCATGGCCCTCAATTCTAATGACACCATCATCCTTACTC
Source organism: Sphenodon punctatus (assembly GCA_003113815.1). Taxonomy (NCBI): domain Eukaryota; kingdom Metazoa; phylum Chordata; class Lepidosauria; order Sphenodontia; family Sphenodontidae; genus Sphenodon; species Sphenodon punctatus. Next base: position 931,577 of record QEPC01005946.1, read on the forward strand.
GTGCCCGAACGGGCATAATTTTCCCCTTCGGCCTTGGCCAGGGAGCTGTTCGAAGGGGATGTTTAATGTTCAATTTGGTGATGGCACAGGAGGGCATATCCAGGCCATACACCTGTTTGTTAATATGTTTCACGTTTTAGGTTTAAAATACTGGACCCATAATTGCTTAGAAGCAATTCCACCAACTTCCATGATTTGTTGAATAAAGAGTGCGGCCAATTTAAAATCCATATATGTCTCTGTGTCTCATTTCCTGGGGGGGGGGTGCATAGGCAAAGAATCAGCCTCACTTACTTCACTTTGCGGCTGGGGACACAGAAGAATGAGTAGGCTAGGCTCCTTGACCAAAGTAATTCTATAGCAGCATGAAGAGAATGGAAGCCTAGATTCTGGATTTGGGCAGGACAGTTCACCACCATTAAAATCATTGGGAGTGTTGCCATTGGTAGAGGACTGCATCCTTAGTCTGCACTCCAGCCGTGAGACAGCCTTCCCACCCTTTTGATAAAACGCGGTACTAGAAAATGTGCAGCTGGGGAAACAAAAGAACGGGAAGGGCCGACTGACTGAGAACAACGGCTGTATCCAGGCAAGTGCAGAGAATTGTGTGACCATGTAAGACTGCCAATATTGGGGATCCATTAATAAAGTTGAAATAACATCATGAGTATTAGAAGCACTGGGCTAAAATTAGGGGCCCACGGGCCTCAAATGCAAGGAGCAAATTCAAGAGAGGAACCTCAAGTGTCCATGAGTAAAGCATTATGCATAACAGATGGGCCTATAGAGCCTGCAGTGCAGGAAGCCCCAGCCTCTGAAGGGGATATGTTAATTAATTCTAGTAACATTTTCCAAATGGGCAGGTCAGTGTGTGTCAATTACGCAGGCCTATGTTAGAATGGGCCTCTGCCACCATTTTGAATGGGGCACCAACTTTCCTGGATCCAGTGCTGCTGCCCATATAGATAAGATTTCAACATGTCAGAAAGAACAACTGCTGTTTAAATGCTACAGTCTCTCCCTTATTATAATTTCAAAAAGGGAAGTTATTAAAATAAAATAAAATGGACTTTTAACCTTGGGGAGATCAGGAAGATGGAGAGTGACACAGCCCCAGTTTCTAGAACACTCTACACCAGCCACTCCATTTCACATCCATCAGTTTTAACTCCAGCCAGTGCCATGTCAGGTCAGGAATGTAGTATCTTCTCTACATTTGGGGGCCTGGTGTAACTCTATTAAAGCCAGTGGTTTACACCAGTGGTTTCTCTAGCCCTATACCTTTGGCCCATGTGTGGGAGTCAAATTCACAGATGAGGCTGCAACAGAACTTTGGGATTCAATGTCTGCCTAAAGTCTTGAATATTTTGGCAACATGGTATAAGGAATCTGCTGGGTTTGTTGAGGAGAAGGTGAATTTATTTCCTGATCCTGAATTTTACTGATTGGATTTTGATCTGGTAGGCAGGAAGGGGACATACTCCAGAGGGATTTTCATGTGCAAGCTAATGCATCAGTCTTGCAAAAACCTAGTTGTGTGCTGAACTTTACTACTGGCAAGCATTCCCACTGATTTCAGTGGGAATACTCAATGGTAGTAAAATTAAACACATGGGTAAGAATCTGCAGAAGCAGGGCCTACTGCTACCGAGAGGCTGTGGTTGTTTTGTGACTTCTTGTTGGTTGCAGATGATCTTCAAGACAGGACTAATCATACTGGATCAATATTAGTCCATTAGTTCCTGGATTCTGCTTCCAACCAATACTGAGGTGCCACAAAGTAATGGAAGACAGCATGAAATATGTCATTTGCCTAACACGTGCAACTGAAGTCAGGTTAATGGGAAACTTTGGCTGTTTTTAGATGGACGGGTTACCCTGGTACTGGCTGCACCAGCCTGCTTCACACCGGGTGGCCTGACTGTCTAAAGGCAGCCCACTAGATGTTGAATCAGAACAAGTTGTGCCTGCTTCGAGGCAGCCCTGCCGGCAGTGCTCCAGAAAAAGCGGAGCAGTTTGTCCATCTAATGTGTGGAACCACACTGCTACTCCACTTCCAGCCAGCCGTTGCCCTGGGCAACACGTGCAGGTGCTCTAGCCTGCAACTCTATGGTGTGGGGGTGCACCATACAGATGGACTCTGGGCTGTGCAACCAACCAAGTCTGTTCGACACTGACCCAGGCAGGGCTGGGAGTGCACGGACACTGGGGTGCACCCTCAGAGCACCTCCGGAGGTGGCCAGCCTGAAAACATCCACAGAAATTCAAATCTATACGAAAAGGCCTCTTTGAATCATATTAATAATTTTACCTAAGACATTGGACAATTGGCAAAGTGAAAAGTCCCAGTATGCATTCAGAGTAACACTGCAAACAAAATAGGGAAGGAGGAGGGGTATTTTGANCCATACAGATGGACTCTGGGCTGTGCAACCAACCAAGTCTGTTCGACACTGACCCAGGCAGGGCTGGGAGTGCACGGACACAGGGGTGCACCCTCAGAGCACCTCCGGAGGTGGCCAGCCCCACATCAGTCAGGAAACACCCATTGTCTCTCCTCTTGCAGACCCCATTGCTGATCCCCGCCCTACCTAAGACATTGGACAATTGGCAAAGTGAAAAGTCCCAGTATGCATTCAGAGTAACACTGCAAACAAAATAGGGAAGGAGGAGGGGTATTTTGAGCTTACCTCCACTGTAACTGCTGGGCTTTTGAACCGATGTCTTAGTAGGGGGAGGAGAGATGGATTTTTTCCTTTCTTGGAACTTCCCGAAGGTCCCCGACACCCTCCAAATACAGTATCTGCAGGGAGAATGCAAAGGTCAAAACGTTAAAGACAACAAGCCCCACCTGTCTGAGGAATACAGGCAGTGGTTGTCTCCACTATTCCCATCTGGTTTCAGGCTTTCTTGGAAAAGACCAATTAACATTTCAGGTAACTAGACTGTAAGCCATCAAAATACTTTGCAGAGGAAGGCAAGTATCCTCAGCAAGGATGCTGGCAGATTTGAGCCTCCAGAAAGAAGGCAGAGAGAGAGAAAAGGAAGGCGAAAGAGAGCCCCAAACAGGGGGATGTTTACCTCTTCCAGAAGTACAGCACAACCGGGAAGATGGCGATAAAGGCCCCATGATAGAGAGACCGGTCCAGTACCCCCTCATTTGTTAAATTACGAATGAGGTCTTTCTGTTGTTCAGTAATGTTCACCTAGTGGCAACAGAACAGAGATCAGGTCACAAAACGCATTCAAGCTACATTCAGGGTCCCTGTCGATACCCCAAGTAGAAACACACACAGCATGCTACAAAACACTTTCTGTATTCTACCTAAGGGCCACATTTCAGATGTCTTCAGGGAAAGGTCTCTCCATCCTTCCTTCCTGGCTCTAACCCAAAGAACAGGCATTCTAAGCCTCCTCCTACCCTCCTGATGACACTGTTGAGCTCAGCTGCTTAGATGACTTAAAAAGCAACATAGTTCCAATAGCATCATGTCATGGGAGGGCAGGGCTGGCCTTAGAATTTTTGGGGCCCAGGGCAAAGATAAAATTCAGGGTCCTCCATGATCCCACCTCTCCCCTGTGGCTCTGCCCCTTGAGGGCACCATCCATGAGGTCCTAGAGGAGGTTGTGTTTGGGGCTCTGCTGAGGAGTGGGGCCCCACACTCTGCCCTGGTGAAAGCGAGGGCCACTTCAGGGCCCTCACAAGTAGAGAAAATAGCGGAGTTTGGGGTGCTTGCCCCAGGTCACCTGTGGTAAGGCCGGTCCTGTTGGAGGGTGCATGTAGTGTGGAGGAACAGATGGGGAAATAGAAATTCTGCTCACTGCTGACTGTAGCACCTAAAAATGGAGTCTCATCTGAAGGCACTGAGAGAGGAGGCAGTTCAGTTGCCAAGCCCATTCATTCAGTCCTCAGTCTTTCTGGCTCATCAGTCAGTAACATGGAAGGGATGTGAAGCAGACTCCTTGTGGCCTCTCTTGAGAGTGCCCTTTTGGGAAACTAATGCTGCCCATAAGTGACCAGCAGCAGCCTCATCACTGCAGTCCTTACTGGTTGAATGTCCAGCCACTGACTTCTTTCAGCAGCATGCTGTGGAAGCCTGACTGCAGCATCACACAGAAGAAAGAAAATCTATGTCACTGTGAGTGTGTTTCATTGTGATGGGAGCCTGACCATTGGGATCTGAAATGGAGACCAGTCAAGCCAGGCCTGACAAGAAGGTAAGTGAAGTGGCTATGCTTTATGAGACTGCCCTCCTCCTTATGTCAGTCTGTCATGCAGTTCGACTAGCTCTGCCCCCTCAGCACAAGTGGGCAGGGAAAGTGCAGAGAACGGCCTACAACCCCACACAGCCTAAGACCAGCACTTAGACCCCAAATTAGTGCTTCCAGATGTCCCATCCTTAGGGTTGCCACTTTTTACAGTTTGACCCTGAGACTCCCATTTTGGCCTATGGGAGTCTCGGGGTCAAACCACAAGAGGTGGCAATCCTACACATACTTTAAGTTAAAATGCCTTATTTCAGAGCCCTCATCTCCAAACATCATAACGGGCATCCCTTATTTCAGAACCTCATGCCTCCAACATTGTCCTTTCTTTACAATCTTACCCTTAATATTCACATCAAAATCAATGGGTGTAAACAGATGGATGGCAGCTCTAGGAGTACCCCTATCACTCCCGGGTTGCCTGGTCCATATAAAAGCCACCCGCCATATGATGTAAGTGGGGTAGTTGCTGCTGCCCTGGGACAGCTTTGCTGGCGGTGCTCTGGAACATCCTGGAAGACACTGTGCAGAGCGCGCTGGCTGGCCAAACCCAGGGCAGGTGCTGAACATGGAGTTGCTGCCCATCTGTTTGGTGTGCCCACTCTGCAGCTCCACACCCATCTGTCCATTGCCCCAGTCAGCACCACAGGGTCACAGGTGCCAGTCTAGAGCATCAGGTTAGTTTGCCTGCAATTCTATGGTGCAGGGTGTATGTGCGTGGGTGGACTGTGGTCTGGGCACACTGCCATTCCATCTGTTGCAGACCCAGGTGGAGCTGGGAATGGGCTGATGTGGGGGTGGGCCCTCAGAGCAGCTCCAGAGGCCAGCAGGCTCCCCGTCCATCTAAAAACACCCATTGTAACATTCAGCTGCCTAAAACCAACCTACAGCAAGTTCAAATCCATGTCCTGGACCAAAAAGATTCTGTGACCTGTCCCACCTGTCCTCTTTCCTTCCCCTCCTTGGTCTGTAAGGATGATAACACAGTGAATTCCAGGTCTCCCTGGTGATGAGTACCAAGGGCCTATCCTAGCATCTTACCCGCAGCTTAGGGGGAATATCAGAATTCAGAAAGAGTTTGTTGATTGTGGCCACTTTGGTCCTAAGGAAGGCAACATCTTTTTCCACGTACAGCCCGAGGGATGCCAGTGCCATCGATGAATCAGCAAGGTGGAAAAACCTGTAGCAGTAAAAGGAGCAGGACAGGATAGATGGGTGGATGAGGGGGCTGGTGGATGGAGGGTGGTTCTATGCACTACATTAACCATGGTACTTACTACAATGTCATCCAAACATTCATGCTGTTCTGCAATTATGCAGATGCCCTATGGACTCGCAACAGTAGGGGAGCCCATTGGGTGGCAGAATAAATAGGTGAAGCCAGAAAGTCACCATTGGTGAAAAAAGACACAGCAAAACCCCGATAGGGTGTCAGTGAACAGACGTTCATTGTGCGTCATATATTTGGTTGTTCCGTAGGTTTCCTGATGAGTTCCCTGGATTTGTTCTGGGCAGCAAACTCCCACAAACCTGTGTTCCCTCCATGGCTAGCACCCTGGGTTTGCTTGAATGAATGTAACGCTTGCCTCTGTGTTTGGAGGCTGGAACAGCGGCAACTGGCAAGTGTTACATGTGAAAACACTGAGTGTGCTCAGTGCTAGGCGTGATAGGAGGAAAGGCTTGTGGCTTAGATTGCAAAATTGCTTAAGAGACTCCATTCCCTAATTTTATCCCTTTCCTCTTCCTTCAAAGACCAGATTCTCCCCCTCCCCCAGAAGCTGGAAAAGATAAAATTCAGATAGTTTCTTAGGGTTGGGTGCCTATTAGCAGTACAATCCCCCCACCCCTCTCAGTGGAGACCACATGACATCCCTGTAGAACCTGCAGCAAAGCAACGTTTGGAAACAACTCAATGGGTGCTTTTAAATTAATAGCAGCTCTGGTTCTGTCCACACCAGCTCGCTTCACCCCTGGGCTGGCTGTTCCATATAAAAGCTCCTGTGCCAAATGTGGAAGTGGAACAAGCCCCACTGGTGGCCCTCTGGACCGGAACATCCCGAAGCACCACCAGCAAAGTGAGCCAGCCAAATTCAGGGCACTGGCCGGGAGAGGAGCTGCTGGCCATCTGCTGGGTGGACCCATGTTGCAGCTCCACTCCTGGCTGGACCGGACGTTGCCACTGACAGTACTATACAGTTGTGGGCACCAGCCTAGGGTGTTGGGTGATTGTCCTCAACTTTATGGGGTGTGCGCAGGGGGTTGGGGGGGGCGGGTATGCGAGCAGATTGCAGCCTGGCGAAACTGCCGAGTCCATCTAAAACAGCCTGGGCAGAGCTGGAAGCAGGCAGGGGTGGGCAGCATCCACGCCTGTCTGTTTACCCCCAATGTGAATCTGGTTGTTGAAAAAGGAAGGCGGTGAGTGACTCAGCACAATGTGACCAAGGAGCTTTCTGCTGATCATCCCCAAGTGTGGTAAAGGCCACCTGTGGTCCAAAGTCAGAAAAGGCAGTGGGGGAGTGTTAGATATAGGCCCTTGTCCAGGCTCTCTTTATTCTTCTTTAAATACCTTCCTACTCTGAATACGCCCCGCTGTGGCTATCATTCCTATTCTAGCTGGAGGAGGCAAATTGAGCCTCCTTTTTAATTTTATTGTTGCTGCTCCCCAATGCGCCAGCAGGTGTCATTGTGAAACATCGAGAGTCCAGTCCTTTCTAGTCTGGTTTCTCTGGAAAGGTTCACGTCAGGAATGGGGAACCTTTTCCCTCAAATGGCCTACTTTGAAAATTAGCACAAGCTCTGCTGCAGGCTGGTTGGCAGGGGTGCTTACGGGATGTACTCAGGACGTGGGGAGGAAGGAGAGAACTAGCAGACCTCTCCTAACACTCTCTCTCTCTCTCTCTCTCTCTCTCTCTTTAAAAAAAAAATTTAAATTATTTTTTAACTGTTAGGTCACTTGGCAGCTGTTAATATATATCCTTGTTAATCAACTTATAACAAGTCTCCCTTGTCAGCATCTGGAAGATCAGCACATGGATGTTTCCCCCTTAAATGTTCCCCCTTAATAGTGATCTCATGGGCCAATTTCAACCAAATTTGGTAGAGGGAAAGTCCAAAGGTACGTAGGGACCCATCATTTTGTAACAATAGGTGCATATGGAGGGGAGATATGGCCTGCTTTGTATCTCTCCCAAATCCTATTGACTTACATGGAGCACTGTCCCTCCCTTGGGATTCCTCATGCCAATGACAACCACATTTGGTAGAGGGGCAGCAAGCCCCAAAATAAGCAGGGCCCCAAGCTTTCAAAGCAATAGGTTTTCTGAAAATCAGTCTGAGAACAGGAATAAAATTTGGTTCATTTGAAATCCATCATGTTTTTTGTGATTTACTAGAAAGAAAGTCACAGGTAAAAGGTATAACTCAGACAGCAAATCCATCGGTCATACAAATCCATAGGAAACCAGGCTTCATTAGTTTGAATACTTGCTTCTAGGGCTGCCAGTTCTCATGGTTTCACCCCAAGACACCCATTTTGGGCTGGGTCTCAGAGTGAAAGTGTGAGAGGTGGCAACCCTACTTGCTGCACAGAACTACTTATTTTTGTCCTGGATGCAGAGCGTAGCAGACTCCTTAAAGTGTCTCAGCTTCACATCACCCTAATTTATTGAGGTCTGAAATTCCAGCCAGGTCTCTAACATGCCAACCTGCAGTACTACCTGCAACAGCAAATACAGGCCATCAAGCTAACCCACCACAGTCAGGGATTTTACTCCTGCAAAGCAGTACAAATGCTGTGGTATCTGAAACTCACAGAGAGGAAGGAACAGACTTACTTCTCCATCTCCAGGTAAAACCAGAGGTCGTTGACCAGGAAGTTGATAGTGATGAGCCGGTTGGTAAAGATTCGACGCTTCACTAGTAACACCTCAACATCTTCAGCCATGTTGGCACCTGGCCCGCCCAGGCGGGAGGATGCTGTGAGAATGTTACTGCGTATGCTAGAAACGGGCTGGACTCCTGGCAAATCTGAATGAGGCACAGGGAAACCCTGATCAAATAATCTCCCTCAAAGTCCCATGACCCACCTGCAGGGCACATTGCAGGCTGGGTGACAAGGTGTGTAGAACGACGCAGGAGTCATTCCGTAGGCATAACAACAGTTTTGAGCACTGTGGTTTGTGGTTTCAATCTTTTTGCTGTAAATGGTTTCTCTCACTTGTACCAGGTTTGTGCAGGACCAAAGTACATTTGGGTCTGACCTGATGGTGTTGGTCAAATCCATTCCTGCAGGAGGCACTGCTTCTAGGGTTATCAGCCCTCTGGGTTTGGCTCAGTTTCCAGGTTTTGATCCATCATATTCAAGCTAATAGTGAAGCCCTGATTTCCCCAGGTAATCTAGGGATGCCAGAATAAACTGGTTGTTTTGGTTTTCTTTTTTTCATGTGTGGGGACACACTGGAAAGTGGGTGAGTGAAGAGGCTCGCCTACCCGGCCCCTGCCCTTCTGGAGTGTTGTGAAATAACAACTCTCCAAAGGAGTTTGCGGTCACATCCAGAAAAGGGTGGGAGAGGGTGGGAGAGTCCTTTTGCCCTACCCCCTTTTTTACATGGCCCTACCGTTTCAAAACAGCATGGAACAATACGAGGACCTAAAAATAGTCCTATCAGAATCAGAAATTATAATAACCAGAAGGACGATAAACAGAACTATAATAATAATAATAATAATAATTAATCAACTGCTAATTTAGTAAATAGTACAAAAGGTGATAGGCAAAAATTATAACTGATTGACAATCTAATAAATATGACAAAGCATAATAGGCAAAAAACATAATGCCATCTCAAAAATCCATAAAAACATCGACAATAATAGCAAACTATGTTGAAATGAAACTAATAATAATCAGTAGCCAATGCGTTCTGACATATGCTGTTTTTAAATGAACCGCCCCCAGCGGTGGTCTGTGGTTATGCCACTGCGGGGGCAGTGCAGGGGGACAGGCACACACCCATCCCCCATACAAAGCAACCTGCATTTTCGCCAGTTGCTCTGTGAAGGTGCATGTTTCATGGGAGAGTGCATGCATGCCCACCTAACCACCCACTGCCACTTTCAAACGGGACACACTGACCCATGTCCACTGCATGGGCATGAGTGGGTGTATCTCGTGTAAAAACAGCCATAGTCTTCATCAAGGCTGATTCTTCTTTAAAATCAAAACAGTTCTGCTATAGACAGTTTCACTACAGACGTTCATAACATGTGAAGGACTGTGAATTTTTTTTTTCAAGGAAGGGTATGTTAGATATTCAATATAAATAACATTACTAAAAACGTAAGGATTTAAAAAGTATTCCTTATGAAAAAAAGAATTTCCCTCAAGTCCTACATTGCTTCATGATGGAAAATATAAAGAGTCGTATCTGAAAATATATAAAGGTATGCATTCCTTTTGACTCATTTATGACAGTGGTAGTATAAAAGAAACTGACTTCTACTTACATCTCAATCAAAACAAGAAAAGATTAACTTCAAAAGTAATGTCCAAATAGGGTTAAATCAGACATGACGCTAACCACCCTTTAACCACCCTTGGTGGTTATTTATGCATGTTGCAGGGCTGCATAGGGCACCAATACAGCCCTGCAACATGCATAAATATAACCACCAAGGGTGGTTAAAGGGTGGTTAGCGTCATGTCTGTTTTCACCCATAGTCTCTCATTCTATCAAGTCAATAGGAAAACTATATTTTAGAAAAAGCTCCAAAGCAAAAGTTATGTACCAACTAAAGGAAAAAAGAAAAAAAACACCATACCACTGCAAGGACTTGAAAGCTGGAGGGGGGGGGTTTCTTCACCAACAGAATCAGCTTGCAAAACTTTAGTTTTTCCCCCTAATATACAGTTTTCTTATTTGCTTGATAGAATGGGAGACTAGTCTTTATATTTTCTGTCATGAAGCAATGTAGGACTAGAGGAACATTCTTTTTCTAGTAAGGAATACTTTTTAAATCCTTGAATTCTAAATAATTTTATTTATATTGGATACCTAATATATACTCTTCCTTGCATTTTTTTTTTTTTTTACAGTCCTTCACATGTTATGAACGTCTATAGTGGAACTGTCTATGGCCCTTTTTACATGGACGGAGGTGGGTGGGGGGGATGGGTGTTTGGGCATGATGGGTGGAGGTGGGTGGGTGTCCATTTACACAGTCACTCACCCATCTCCACCCATGGAGCCTCCTCTGGTTTTCCAGAGGTCTCTGAGGGTGGAGATGGGTTTGCAATGGGTGGAGGTTGGTGTTGTGCGTGAGCGTGCACGCCCCCCCCGCCACTCATCCCGCTCGGTGTTCACATGGCGAACGCTGAGCAGACACCTATCCCCCCACCCACCGCTGGCCGTATACACGGATGCCCCCCTGAACGTCTATAGTGGAACTGGGGCGGGGAGGCATCCATGTAAAAACAGCCTATAGCAGAATTGTGTGATTTTAAAGAAGATTCAGCTCTGTTGGCTACTATTAGTTTCATTTCACCACATCGATGTTTTTCATGGATGTTTGAAATCCCATTATGTTTTTTGCCTATTTTTGTGATATTTATTAGATTATCAGTTAGTCAATTTATTGATATTGTCTTATCCCCTTTTGCCTATCCCCTTTTAAAACATCATGACATCACAACCGTCTGAAGAGGCGTGATCATGTCAGAAAGGGGCAAAAGAGTCCCTTTGCCCCACCCATCTGGACCTAAGCTTCTAAGAAGTAGCAACCGTAACTGCTCCTGTGTCCACTCCCAGCACACGCTCCATCTCCAAAGCACTTATGCCTTTCCCCCTACTATGGGTAATTTCAGACGTTACGCCACCACGGTCAATCACAGTGAATGCCCCCGTGGTGATCGTGGTGGCGTAATGTCTGTTGGGCCGAAAAGAGATTCCTGCCTGATGTTCACCCCCGGCAGAAATCTCTTTGACCACGCTTCCAGCCCTCCGGCCACCCGGAGCTCCGGAAGCATGGTCAAAGTGATTCTCGCCGGGGGTGAACAGCCAGCGGGAATCTCTTTTCGGTCCAACAGACTTTACATTACCACGGTCAATCACGGGGGAATTCACCATGATTGACCGTGATAACGTCACGTCTGTTACCGCCCGACAGTCTGGATTCGGCGGATGTTACTGCTGCCGATTCTGGGCCATGGTCCAGACCCCGGGAGGCGGGCGCAGAGGCCAGATTGGCCGCTTCACTTGCCCATCTCCCGGAGGGCGGGTGGCCTGGGGAACGTGGGGGGGCGGCGGGGCTGTGCGGCTGCAGGTTGCGCCGCACGGCCCCGCCCACTCCGGAATCTGCCGGCACGTCTGTTGACCGGCCAGCGTGATTCCGGAGGGGGGTGATTTCACGATTCCGTGCCGTGGCAGGGAGCTGCCGCGGCACATCTGAAATTACCCTTTGATTCCTTCTAGAGGGTGCAATTCCCAGATTCTTACAAACGTTTGCAGTTAGCATCTCTGGCCAGATTCTTTCTTTGTCTGGGCCACGGTCACATTGGCAATTTAAAATTGGCTAATGGGCTGCACCAAAAGGGGTGGGGCTTTGTTACTCCCCACTGATAGGAGGCAGTTAGTTCCTTCCTAATCTGCCCACCTTGCAAGCTCCAGCCTTGCTGCTGTGGGGAGGCTGGGGCTGAAGTGCGTACACAGGCAGGAAGCAGTAAAGACTTTCCCATCTTGGGCTTGAGCAGCCAGGTTCATGCAGCCCTGACAGTGGGACCCATGGCTGTTAGTAATATCCATGGGCAAGCTGCAGAAGGTCAGATTTTAAGAGGGCTGGGGCCATATTTTGTCCCCTAGCTGGAGCTTCCCCATTCCTGCTCTAGAACTTTACCCCCCACCCCCAGGCTTCCCACCAACACAAAGAGTCCTCCAAATTAAAATTACCTAGTCCGTTTACTCCCCTCCCTATTGTCTCCCCAACATGTACCCATGGGAAGCATTGACATTCATGCTATGCCACATCAGTGCATGGAGGGAGCACCAGGGACTAATCAATAACACTGCATTGTCTTACTGAAAATACAAGAGGCAAGTGCTGGGAGTGGTTCAGTGAAGTGCGGGCAGCTTCCAAGGAGAGGGGTCTTTATTAGTGCTATAAATCAGTCAAGGAGCTGTTTTTAAAAAAGATTTGAAATTGCAGTGTCCAGTGGGAGCTTCAGTTAGTCCAATTCATTGTGTGAGAGCTGATAATTAGCGATATACCTAAAATAGAGGCCTGGCTTACCAGGGGGTGACCACATCAAAAAGGGGACAGGCCATAGGACTTTCCCAGCCACTTTCCAATGTGGGCCCTGTACCCCTTGGAGCATCATGACATCACAACGCTCTGTGAGGGGCAAAGTTGTCAGAAAGGGGCAAGACAGCCCCTTTGCCCTGCCCACTTTCCAATGTGGTCCTGCCCCTTGTAGAGCATCGTGGTGCCAGAAAGAAGCATAATGGCCCCTTTGCTCTGGCCCCTCTGATTTTGTCCCACCAGCTCCCTAACTTAATGCTTGATGTAGAACAATACAGCAGCTCCATGTGTTCTGCATTAGCAGGAACTCTTTCCCATGCCCCCAGTAAGATGGAGGTAGCAGGGGGGTGAGCTGACTAAGGCTCCTGCTACACCCTACCCAAGGAGCACTTCTCCAGGGGATGGAAGAAAGGCCAAGGAGAGGACACGGGACATACTTTCCTTGTCATTCTTTAGTTCCATGTGAAGAAACTTTTCAAACTCCTTGCGGGATGACCTGTAGCTCATCTCCCTCCGGAACTTGCAGATGGTCCGGATGAAGGAATTAAGCACTTGCAAGACCCTCTTCTGCAGCAAGAGAACATGGAAAACATAAGTGTGTGTGCAATACTGTGGGGGTGCCCAAGGGAGAGAGACTGAAGCAACCACTTATAGGCCATGGGCAATAACCTAAAACAATCCAGGCCACCTCCCCAGAGAAGCCTTCCAGTGCACACCCACAGCTGCCGGCACAGACCACATTCAGCTGTCGTTAATCACTAGTCTATATCATGGACTATAAGAACACATCAGGCCTACAAATCTTGAACCCAGGTCCATCAGCTGCTGGGCAGATGCTCTGACCCTCTGCTCTGTAGGATCTGTGCACTGGACTTAACTAACAGCACTATGCCCAGCACAGCTCAAACCATGCTGGAGTGCCCAACTGGCTACTCTCTGTTCTTGCTCCAATTGGCTAGGGACCTCCTACCACCTGATTTAGAGGCAGGAAGCAGTCTCCACAAGGATGGGTCCTGCCTTGTGTTGCTCTGCTCCAGCATCATGCTGCTCTGCTCCTGCCCAGACTCTGCCTTGCTCTGCCTGACTACTGACTCAGCATTGCTCTCTGGTTCCTGATTTGTCTCTAACCACTTCGTTCTTGACTCATCTTGGTCCCTAGCATCTGAGTTTGGCTCTGTCCTCCTGCATCCTGTTTTGGTCCCAGCTCCTACCTTGCCTTAAGCCAGGACCTGGCTCTGGACTTCAACCAGTTCATTGGGGGGCTTCATTAAATGGGTTTCCTGATCCAGGATGTCCTGATGGAAGCAACAGGGCTGTGCACAAGTGTGGGACTATATGAGCTAGAAAAACTGACGCCTTAAAACATTAGCTCTTTCTCTCTGGGCAGAGATAGCTTCTCTGCACCCCATCCACTCCCTGCAAAATCAACCTGCAGAAACACACAGATCTTCCCCGCAAAGCCCACTTTCATAAACACACAACTTCTAAGCATCATGGCTCCCCTTGTGGGGGGGTTGAACCCAGAGAGCTCACTGTCACACGGGCTGCTGCAGGCCATCCTCTCTCACCAGCTTGTCTCTGATTAAGGAGCTCCTCTTCTGCCTCCCAGCAGAAGGAGTTTCCTTCACCTCACTGTCAGGGTACAAGTCTTGGTACATCTTAAACCTGCCAAAACAGACCCCAGGAGACAGCATCAGTGACAGAATGCTCTCAGTTGGGTGGAACAGGAAGCTGCAAGACAGCTGAGAGCACCAGCCATAAAAGGAAAAGCCAGAAGACTCAAAGGGAGGCTACACAGGGAATGGGCTCATGCAGACACACCTGAGAAGGTGCCAACCCTAAATCAACATGGCTGGGTGGTTGAGGCCAGGGCACTGTTGATGTAGCAGAGTATAGGGTATCTGACCTGGTCAGAGGCTATGAGCGCATTAACACATACATTAAAATGCTGCTTTTCCTAAATGCAGTCAATTTCAAAATGTGCTTAAATAACCCATGCACTGTTCACACTGGGTTTATTTAAGCGCATTTTGAAATTGACTGCATTTAGGAAAAGCAGCATTTTAATGTACTCAGGTGAGGTGGGGGAGAGGAGGAGGAGCGTCAGCAGAGCAGGAGTGGAGCCAAGAAAGCAGGTCAGTCTCATGTCAGTTGCACAGTGCCCCGTTTGGCTCCCTGAGAGTGGAGAGGAGCTGAGCTGAGCTGAAATGACAGGCAGACCTGGTAGATATAGTATACCTGGATTTCCAGAAAGCATTTGATAAGGTCCCACATAAAAGGCTCGTGAGAAAATTAAAAAGTCATGGGATAGGAGATAGCATCTTACTATGGATCGGTAACTGGTTTTCACAACTGTCCATTGCTCTGTGGGTGGGTGTGGGTGGAGATGGGTGTTGGCCGGGAGCAAACACTCACCAACACCCACCGAAAGTGGCGTTTACACAGACGCCCCCACCCATCTCCACCCAGGGAAATGCTCCCCACCCACCGGCCAACACCCATCTCCACCCAGAGGAACTGGGTGGAGGCATCATGTGTGCACAGGGCCCATGGTGATTGGCTGCAGTGG
>QEPC01005946.1:951536-974459 GCA_003113815.1 Sphenodon punctatus
GGGGGGGACTCTGACCTATCTAGACAAGTGGCTAGTTTCTGTAAACAGGTCCTGCGGTACAAAAATGCTTGTTTAAATCGAAATGATGCTGTTGTGTGTTGATTTGTTCCAACTTATGGGTATTTTATCATTATAGTGTAATCATAAATCTGTAGTATTGTAAACTGTAAAGTCTTATTGTTACTGTTTGCTTTTTATTTATTTGGCTTTTGAAACCGTGTTTTGTTTATTGTAGTTTGTCTTAAATTTAGTGGTTGTTGTATTGAGAGTTTTATAATTGTTGTTTTCATTGTCAAAGGACCCGATGGGTTGTGACAAATAAAATAAATACAAATCTGGCTATTAACCAAGTAGCTTACGGGATGAACTTTTTACTGTCGGGAGCTGGGAGTGAACGATGGGGAATTCATTGCCCATTGTGACTGTTGGTTCTTCTCCCATGCAATCGAGATTGGGCACTGTCAGAGGACAGGATGCTGGGCTTGATGGACCATTGGTCTGACTCAGTATGGCACTACTTATGTTCTTATGATGGAGTGAGAGAAAAAAGGGAAAGCCAACAAGGGGAAGGCAGGGTAAGTGGTACTGGGGAGGGGGTAACATGCCTCAGAGCATGAAATACATTTACCACAGCAGAAACATCAACTCCCAACCCACTTAGTCCTCCTTGAGGGACTGGCAGTTTCTCCCTTTCTGGGGACTCTGTGGAGATCTTCCCAAACCAAATAACTAAGGGGAGAAGGGGGGGTTACTTACAACAGTGCCAGTGCCTGAGGGAAGGCAGGTGTCCTGGTGGCAGCAGGTCCCTCCTTGTCAGTCAGCTCAACTGTGGCATCAGCTGACTGATGGGGTGCCTGGTATTGATTGGGACAGTCTGTGCACACACCTGGGTCTGTGCCTTGTCCCAGGAGGGACCAGGTGGTGCTACCCCACCTGGCAAACATGCAGCTGTGTATGGCCAGATCCATGGATCTCCCTGGGGGCTGCCATGCCTCGGGGACTCATGGAGGTGCTGGTGCTGCCAGGGGGCTGGTGGCCCTGACTGAGGTGTGGAGTGGTTCACAGCTTATGGACCCATTGGCGGGTGAGTATGTGCTCGATTTCCCCTCTCTGGAGCTGTGGGAGAGGGGCAGGAGTGATAGGATCCCAGGGCTGGTGTGTTTGTGTGAGAGCCATGTGAGGGTGGGGGCAGGGCTCTGCATGGTCTGTTTACTTCTTGCTGCCCGTGTGCCTTGGGGTCTGCTGCCTGGGGGCCCCGGCAGCTCCTGCCATCTCCCACCCTGAACTGGCTGCTCTGTGGGCCTTTCAGATGTGCCTCTCTCTCCTCCCTTCCTTTTCCCCCTGTTCATTCTGGCCACTTAATACAGTCTGCCCTTTGCTCCCGTACATGGGCTTTGTGTGGGCATCACTGAGTCCCCAGGGCTGGCTGCGTGCTGGCATTTAATTTCCCTACTCTACCATCCCAGGGGTGTGTGGCTAGGCAGGGGCTGGGCCTCCTCCTGGGGCTGTGGGTGGTAAGGGGTTAATGACTGCTGCAGCATCCCATTGCCATGGCTCCTGGGGCTGGGCTCCTGGCCAGGGGTGGCTTCCTGGTGGTGAGCAGCGTGGGTTGGCCCGCCTGTCTGTGTGTTCCTGAGCTGGGGGTTTCCCAGGGCAGGGGGGGAAGGCATTTGCTGCCTGCATGCTCTGTTCTGCTCTGTGAGGGAGTCTGTATGAGAGTGGGGGGGGGGGGGGGGGGGGGGGGGGGTGTCACACAGTTACACATGCACAGTGCATGAGTGTGTGAGAGATCACTCTTATTTGCATTTTTAAAAAAGCGTTATCCAGCATAGCCTCAAAGTTAGGCAATGGTCCATTAAATATGCACAATTTATATATATTAGGCTGAGTTAGGCTAATTTATACATATTTGTGTAAACTGGGACAGCAGTGCAGAGCACACAACATCCCACTTTGACATTTTCAAAATTTGGTCACCTTAGGGGAGGGGTGGGGGGGATGCCAGAGGAGGTTTGGGTAGGAAGCTCTTCTGCAGGAGCAGAGCATCCCCCCTAGAAATGTTGGGGCTTAACAAGGGACACTCTGAAAAGCCTGGACTTGTGGGGCCCACGTTCTCAGAGTTCAACTGTGTGAAATGATTTCTCTCTTTTTATTCTTCAGTAAATGTGGCTCTTTGGACTCAGAGGTGTCTGTGTGGTTTCTACCCAAGATGTAAATCCATCCTTCCCCACCTCTACTCACCAGCGCTCCTCCATGGCCTTCAGGACATAACCTTGTGCAGTGACCAGTATGGGGCAGGTGACCAGGTTTGCCCTGGCAATCTCTTTGATGGTGGCTGCTTTGCACTGCAGCAGCTCCTCTGGAAGAGACACACAAGCAATCACACTGCAGTACACTACTTCCAGCAAATCTGGAGTCATCACCCCCATTGAGCATTGAGTGTTAACAGACATAGGGCTGGAAATTCATTTCAGCTTTAAACACACAGTTGGTAACTACTAACCTCTAAATGGGCACTACCAGGGGCTCTCTAGTCTTTGTTCTAATAGTTCTTGCCTTGTCCAATCATACAGGCACAATCAAACCATACAGCTCAGCAGATCAAACTAAGAGCAAAACAATAGCAAATCAGCTCATCCCTTCAGCCTCTCTATGACCTTACAAAGGCCACGGACCAGACTGGGACTAAGCACACACAGAGGAAGGAGTAAGAACACCTGCTGTGCAACTCCATCCTCCCCACCCAGCATCAATCAAGCAGTCATTATAAGGCCTTGGTCTCCCTCTGTGCTGAATTACACAGCTGAACTGGTGCTGGAAGTGTTACAATTTGCTGCTGGCCTATACCAAGGGCCCCGTGTATTTTGCACTGGGGTATGCATGTTGTTTTTGTTATTACAATAATGATAACAAAAAATGTTGTTTTCATTATTGTTATTGCAATAACAAAAACGACAAATAATAATAATGAAAATAGAAATGAAAACGACATTTTGTTTTTGAAATAAAGGGAAAACACTGAAAAATGTATTTCAGCTATAACCTTTTTGTTTCTTATTCTATTCTAATGAAACTTGAGGAGGTTGTGCCCCCAATGGAAGGCACTATGTGTACCAAGTTTAAAAAAGACTAGGTAATGGAAACCATTTTAAGAAGCAATTGAATATTGTGATTTTACTAAAAGCTCCATACACATTCATGGCTACATCTTCTTTATCTTCCATCCAATTTGATTGAAACCTCCGGATCATATGTCCCTCCACAAGCGAAACACTCCTGATAATTATCAGAAAGGTTGAATAAAGGGTCCTGATGGTATAAGACATTAAATTGAAAATACATTTCCAGTTGTAACATGTTTATATTCCATCCTGTTTACAGGATATTTGGCAGGAATGTATCATATACCTTCCCTGTCATTTCTGCCAAACTACAGGTCAATTTGATAAAGGTACCCAATTTATAAGCAACTTATGTTGTCCCTTTGAAGACCAATATTCAGATAAATAGCAGCACATGCAGTGCCAGTCAGAGGCAGGCACCTGGCGGGACAAGGGGAGAGAGGCTGCAGGAGGGAGGATGTGGAGCAACCCAAAAGACTGACAGACACATTCACTGGCCAATTACTGCATGCTTGCAGCTTTACAGGACCAATCGGTAGTGGCTTTGAGGCGGGCATAGGGGGCGGCCCTGAGGCGGGCATAGAAGGGACATAACTGTGACTCTGGGGATAGCATCCCAAAAATCAGGAGACATAGTGTACACATCCAGGCTGCCCAGTTATCATCACAATCACATTCTGCAGCACTGTGACAAAGGCCATAAGAAAATCTCTATTGGCTCTTTCCTAAGCAGATGCTTTTGAGTTCCCAGTAAAAAGTGGGGGAGAGAAGTTGCAATGGTCACAGCACAGAATGAGGCTATTTGGTTGACATTTCTGCTGGCCAATTGACATCACAAACCGATTTTATACCACAGTGACACGTAAGAGAATCCCTGGCATAGGCTCCTTTTCTGCATATGCTGTGCATGCATATATAATTGGGACCTTTTATTGCATATTTCTGATATTTGGCAGAGAGGATCATGGAAGTGTGATATACAGCCCTGCCAAAGTTCATGTACACTGGTTGAACTACAAAGGTGTTACAGTCAGACATACATTTATAAGTTAATTGCTTATACCACTAGGACCCTTTATCCAATGCTTTTGAAAGTTGGTAGAGATGGCAAATATAGGAAGGGGTATAAACTTGCCAAACTTCATCTACATTAAATGTGAGACAAAGAAGTTACAATTAAGAATGTATATGAAGATTTTTGCAAAGTAATATAATTCAACTGCTTCTAAAATTGAATTCCTTCATCCAATCTTTTTGTAATTTGGTACATTTAATGCCTTCCATTGGAGGTATAATTCCTCCAAGATTCAGCCAAATATAATGAAACACAAAAACATTACAGTCAAAAATGTGTTTTCCATTGAAATCAATGGAAAACAAAAACAAAAGCAAAAACGACAATTCGATATTTATGAAAACAAACACGACAGATTTAAATAACGAAAATGAAAAAATGAAAATGGCATGGGCCCCTGGTGCACACCTCTACATTTTGCAGTTGGCCAAATTGTTACAGAAGTTGCCTCTTCCAGTGTAGAATTACAGTATAAGTGGTAAGCACAATCAGCAAGCCAATGGCATGCCAGCACTGTGAGCTAGCCCATGATATGCTGGTACTGTTATCAAGGCTAGTCCCAGGTTCATAGGGCCCTGTACCACAGCTGCTGATGAAGAACAGCCCAGGACACACACAGGGACAAGAAAGCACCCCCCTACCCCCCGCTGCTGTTAGGTCCATGTGGTATTTTGTGAGTATTAAGATATGAATTGTTGGGAATGGAATGCTGGGAAATTCATTTGCTTATTTTACAGGATTTGGTTAATTTGCATAATTTATCCTGCTTGCAGAGTCTGAATTATTGTCTCACCGAATTTGGGTTTCTTGGTTGCAGAATGGGGAGGAGGGAGGGAATTGCAGAATACATGGGGCCCTACCTATACCCTTTGGATAGCCTTGATCCTAGAGCTCAGGCCTATGGCACTTGGGGCAGGAGTCTTGCATACCTGGTGGGATTTTCTGGTAGAAGAAATTCCTGACGCAGTTGTTGATCATGCCTCTCTGGATCTTGTGGTTGGTCTCTGCATTCAGCTTCTCCACAGACAGGTAGAAAAGCAACGGGGCTTCTGCATTATGCATCCTGAGGAAGTTCTTGAAGAAATCCAGGTGCAAAGGGCTGTGCAGTATTTCCAGGAAGTTCCTGGAAAGGAAGAGCTATCACTGCTGAGTATGTCGGGCCTCTGGGACAGAGCAGGGCTTCTACCGATGAGGAAGTTGAGGTTATGCCAATAGCAGGGGGAAGTGTAAGGGTGTGGGGAGACTGGCAGTGCTGGCCTTAAATAGGGACAACAGGGGAGGTCACCCAAACCCCACACTTTGAGGAGCCCTGTCAGAAGCAATGTCCCTGGACCCCATTACTGCTGGTCCTGAGGGGCCCTAGAGTCCCAACAACAATACTGCTGTTCCTGTGGGGCCCTGCCACCACTAAGATTTGTGGCGGTGGCAGGTTTCCTGGGAGGCCCTGAAAAGCCATGTCAGGTGGCAGCAGGAGCTCCTGCGCCCTCCAGGACTTAAAAGAGCGTGGATAGCTAGATTGTGCACGCGGGGGGGCGGGGAGGGGGGGAACCGAGCAGGACCCATCCATCTGCAGAGTGCTCAGGTAGACCTGCAGGGCCTGACTCCCTGCCTCAGCATGACCTAGCCACCCACCCCCTAGTAAATCCTGGAAGCTCCTGTTGTTTCCCAACATGGCTCCCACGATGGGAGTAATTAAAGGAACCGGATTTGACTGGGATGGTGTGGGCGAATTGCTAAACCTGAAGCAAAGTCAGTTTACAGTTCCTCACTCACCCATCACACCTCTCGGTTGCTCATCATGCACGCACGCACACGCACACACACACACACACACAGCCCCTTCCCCCCACCTCACCCACACATGCAAAGACCCTCACCCACTTATCACACCCAGCCTCCCATGTGGCGAGCTCCTCACTTACCCATCACACGCCCATAGACAGCCTCCCCCTCTCTCACAACCCAACCCTTAAAGAGGATTGCCCTATTGGGTCAGACTGAGGGTCCACAAAAATAACTTTATATTCTTAAGCGAACACCAGACTGCCAATTGTTAAAGGGGTGTCACTATAGGGGCAGGGTCATGGGCACCCCAACATTTTATTTTTGCCCTGCGCTCCACAAATTCTAAAGCCAACTTTGGTGTTGGGGCACAGGATCAGGGTTGGAACCATGAATAGGGGCCATAGGGCTAGAACAGAGGCTTGGCTGGGAGCAAGGAGCTAGAGCAATGCAGCACCAGAGACAAGGCAGAGCAAGGGCTGCGTCAAAGCAGAGCAAACACAGGCTGGGAACAAGGTTAGAACAACTGGTACAAAAACAAGGAACAGGAAGAAGGTAGTGTTTGCTGTTGCTGCCAGATAGTTTTATATACTGGCAAACAGCCAATCAGGAACCTGGGAGACGTGGCAAGGGTAAAGGAGAGGCTGAGAGGGGAAGATCAGGCAAACCTACAATGGAGTGGTGGTGCTGGGGAGTCAGGCAGTTCTCCGCTGCCTCACAACTGCCCCCCACCCCGAGGCTCCAGTCTGGTGCCCAACAGGAATCGGTAAAGAAGATTTGTCCTTTCACTGCCCAGGAACCCAGATACCATCAATGTCTGGCTGATGAAGCCCCACCAAGTGGCTTTAGGAAAGCCATCCCCAGGAGAGGGGAGGCATCGAAGAGGAGGCACGTTCTGTGGTGGGTGGTGCTGTACCTGGGTTTAATAGAGGGCTTCTTTAACATGAGGTTCCCCTTCCTCATGAAGGACAGGCTTGACCTAGTCCAGTGGCAACTCTTCATCTCAACTGGTGGCTCAGCAACCGCTGTTAAAAAAAATAAAAATTAGACCGTGTCCCCAGGTGGCTGTGAGCCTCATCATAAATGGTCCAGAAAGACCCAGTCTGCAGACAAAGGAGTCCAGAGGAATTTAGGGTGAAGTCATGGGTAGGGCTAAGATTCTGTCATGGCATTAAAAAAAAAAAAGAAGTCATGGCTAGGTCATGGTGGAAATGATAAAAAGTCACAGAAAAGTCATGGATAAGTAATAGTTCCATTTTACTTTTATCCTATTTCAAACATAACATACTATTAGATTGTAAACCCGGGCAGGAGGAAAGGACTCCCCCTCTTTCCTTTTCCCTTGTCTGTCTAAGATTGTAAGCCCCAGGCAAGCCCTCTTGAAACTGAAAGCCCAAGACCCAATTGTAAATCTAAAGCCACAATTGTAAGCAAGAGGATGGTGAACCCCCTACAAGGTGAGAGGAAAGGCAGCGGAAATGCTGCCATCTCCTCCATGGCACCTTTTCTAGCTCTGACCCCGCCCACAGATGCTTCAGGCTGAGCAAGAAAGGGGAGGGCTTAGGAGCAATGCTGAGCAGTCAGTGCTGATTGATGTATCCACACTGCTGTTCTGGGCAGCTCTCCTCAAGCTCTGACCCTTGCCCGGAGCTGCTATTCAGGTGGAGCAAGGAAGGGGAGGGGTTAGAAGCAACACCGAGCAGTCAGCACTGAAGCCAGCGTTGGCTGCAATCTCCACGTCGCTCTTCTCGGCAGGTCTTATCTTCCTGCCGGCTTCCAGGGGTTAGAAATTCACAGAAGTTACAGCAATTCAGTAAAAGTCATGATGGGGGGAAAAGTCTCTAAAAACACGACCCCCGTCACTACTGTGACTAAATCTTTATTTATTTTGTATTTATTTATTTATTTATTTATTTCGTTAAATTAATTGGCCGCCCCCTCATGCCTACGGCATCTCGGGGCGGCTTACAATATCATAAAAACACAATAACAATAAAATCAACAACAATAAAACACCAACCCCACAACAGTTTATAAAACATCACTAAAACCCACTAAGACCCATAACCCATCCCCCCACCCCACCCTCCCCTCCAAAGGCCTTGGCGAACAGCCAAGTCTTACAAACACGTCGGAAGGCCAACAGGCCTGGGGCTAGGTGAGCCTCTTCCCGGAGGGAATTCCATAAACGCGGTCTGGCCACTGAGAACGCCCTCTCCATTGTGCCCCCCCGTTTTACATGGGGGACCTCCAGAAAGGCGCCCCCGGTGGACCACAGGGATCACTCTGAGGCGCGGAGGGTGAGGCGGTCCCCGAGATATGAGGGGCCCAGACCGTGCAGGGCTTTATAGATCAATACTAACACCTTGAATCTGGCTCAGTACACTATAGGCAGCCAGTGCAGAGCGCGGAGCACCGGTGTTATGTGCTCACGCCGTCCTGTCCCCATAAGGAGACGGGCTGCTGCATTCTGCACTAGCTGCAGCATCCGAACCAGAGAAGCCCTCCAGGGAAGCCCTCCATATGCTGAGACAGGGTCCAGGAGTACTGGTCTTATAAGGCAACCAGATCTCTCCTGTCTCCACTACTTCTCAGTACCATCTCCCAGAGCATGAGCCCTTCTGGGCTGGCAGGTGGCAAATAACCAGCCCCTCTCTTCAAACCAATCCTCTCAGGATGCCCTCAACTGTCAGAATCCAGGTTGTGCCCACTGCTCCAGTTTTAAAGCCCTTCTCAGCAAGTACTCACCCAAGGTGGGGTACTTCTTACAGAACTCTTTGTAGTCATCACTTAACAACTGGATAGCCAGATGAGGGTTCTTGAAGGCCAGCTCTTCAAATGATAGGCTGCTGTAATCTGGCAGGAAGAGTGGCTGGATTAGTCACTCGCTCTTTGTTCATCTCAGCGGGTTTGAAAACATCACTAATTGTTCCTCCTTTTTTGCTGCTAGCCTAGTCTCTCACAACAATTTTATGGAACAACCACAGTGGAACAGAATTTCAGGTATCTAATAATTGCAAATCAAAGTCCACCCCAAGTCATTCAGGAAGCGTGGCTAAGGCACTCCACAGTTTCTGTGGCCTCCAGTGCACAAGGTAACAATGTGACCAGTTCCCCAATTCAATGGCTCCAATATCCATTCACAGCTGAGTGGATTGGAGGTGACCATCCAGTATGAGACCAAGTAGGACTTGAACCCATGGCATTTGGGAATAAAACTAAGTGCCTTAACCACTCAACCACCATGCCTCAGTAATAGTGCACTGCTTACCATTTTTCAGATATGGGCAAAGCTCAAAGCACCCTAGGAAGGCACTAGAGGAAAGTATTATTGTGCCCACTGCCCAGGGCAGGATGGGAAGATGCTCTCCTAAGGACACATATCTAGATTCTTCCAAGGCTCAACAATGGCTTTTACCTGCAGAGAACCTTGTGCACAGCACCAACAGGGTGATCATGCCAGTACAACAACCTCTCCTAGACAGTGGAGGGTGAAGGGACAGTATAAGAAAAGAATGATGCTAGCCAGGGTGGTGGTAGAGCCTAGGGGAGTATGGGTCACGAAGCAGAAGTGCTAGTTTCAAATACCAGAACCCTACCTCATTCCAGCCTTTCCTTTCACAAGTCCTTAGAATCAGAGGTCTCAAGTCTCCCACACTGACACTGAGCGTGACCCCACATGTGCTGCTGGTGTGCCTCACCTCCACACACATGTGCATTGTCCCCATTCTCGGATGGAGAGGTGGGGCCATGGCTTCAGCTAGCCATCACATTGAATGGTAGGTGTCTGCTCCCAGCACTGGTTCTGCTAGCAGCAAAGCAATCTGTGTACACTGCTTGGAGGGATGATTACCAGCACTGGGGAAAATGAGGGTGAGCCATCCAGAGGACCAGAGGGTGGAGTTTCTGAGGGGCAGGGCTAAATGTCACACCTGAATTTGCCAAGCTTTTTGGCCTGGTGACCCCACTTTAAGACTTAAGTAAAATCCTGCAACCCCAGACAGCAACAGAAGACATATAAAGCAAATATCAATCAGGATTGTGATTCCTTGTGAAGGAGCAGCTGCTGGCCCTTTATGTGTCACTTGTCTGTCACCCTTGTCCTGTTCTCTTCAGGGCTCTAAGAGCAGTAGAGAGAAGGTAAGAACAGATGTGACAACAGCTCACTGTGGCACCCTGTGGCTCGCTTTGGAATGAACTTCACCTGCACGTCTGTTACTGTGCAGGAGCCGCCAGATATTGGCCTGGGATTACCCTGGGCCGTGTTGGTGGCTAGCTTGGGCTCTGAACTCAGAAAAACTCTGAAGACACAGCCTGGGATAAAGCCTGCCCGACTGGATCACAGTGGGCTATCACATTTGTTCGGGCCAACAGACACGACCCAGGTGGGGGACTGCCATGATGGGGAACTGTCATGGCTGTCCATCATGGTGGAATATGGGGTGCTGGGAGCACCATGGGGGCAGGCCGGCCAGCTACACGTTTCTCCCTGCCCTCCCCAGTCTCAGGCATGTTTATTCTGTGGCCCAACCCGGCCCCAATTGCATCTGTTGCGCAGCTTCCCACCCCGAGCCAGGTTGCTGCCACGTTCACGTTCACCCAGAAAAACCAAGACAGTCTTCTGCATGCTGCGTAGGGAGAAGGAGTTTTAGACAGCAGGCTCATGCTAGGAACTGTCTGGAGTCCTAAGGAGGAAGGACTAAGGAAGGGGGCTCTAACTATAGAAGGTAGCCCTGGGGATCTAGAGAGCCAGTTACCAGGAAAAGGGTCAGAGGCTGGGAGTCCAAGGATGCGCTCACCACGGGCGCTTGCTGTAAATTGTTATATTATTGAACTATCCCTGTTTTGAATGCAATAAAACCGCTTTGCGAAAGTATCCAGTGTGTCCATGAACTCTGCAGCCGGCATCTTGTGAGGATTCACACCAGGACTAGGTGGGTCCATCACACCTCTTCTGCGGACAGCACAGCCCCAATTGGGGTCTTTCCCCACAGTTTGGGAACCTCCTTCTAACCGTTTGCCAGGCTTGAAATCTCTGTGAGATGCAGCAAGGCTCTGATTCCACGGGCACCTTCTCAAGCTCCATGAAATGGGGCACAGTTTGAATCCCGCACCATTCCATACAACCCACTATGGATCACATTCTGCTCCCACATCTGCATCAAATGAGAGTAAGCACACTTCCAAGCTTCACAGAGCTGCTCTTCAGAGAAAGGCTCTCAGAATCTCCAGTCTGCCTATTCTTGCCATCAAAAGCTGGTCCAAGTGAAGGCATCACCTTAACTACTTTGACAGTGATCCCTAAGCAGGGGCTTTTGTTTGCTGTATTTTCCCCATTGGCAGCAATGGGTCCCTGTCTATGAGCCACTTACTCTGGAGTAATCCCACTGAAGTTCACAAGCAGCTTGAGGATCACAGCCTTTGTCTCTGCCCACCCCCTCCATATTTGGGACCACCATGGCAACCGCACTGTCCCTACAGCCTGACATGGCTACCTTCCTCTTGGCCAACTGGTTACCTATCTTGTGCACAACAGGCTCCAGTTCCATGTAGACAGAGCCCCCTCTGCCCAGATCCTGTGTGGCTATCAATTGCCAGTGTTCATTGGTGATTGGCTCAAAGTCCCTCACTCCAGCTAGGGTTTGGCTCAGAGTCAGAGATTCGGTTATCCTTTTAACCAGCCGAAGGTGTTCATCTTTCTCATAAGGCTCTTCCTCTTCCCTTGGCCTCTGTTCCCTGCCACTCTGAAATTACAGTAAATAGTGGAAGTTTATTGCACGTTTCCCAATGAATAGCATAGCATTTGTTATACTAGCATACCTCCTGACAGTCCCTCTTTGGGTGCTGAATCCCACTGTCCCTCTGCCAGGGGTCAATATCCATCTTTCAGGAGGGAGACACAAAAAGACTTAAAACCTCAGGTACCTCTTTCCTGGTTGCCTTCCAGGAAAAGCAAGGACAGTGGTGAAAAGAAACTAAGTGGAGTGAGAAGCAGGAGAGCTTCTTTTCTTCTTTCTTGAATTGGAGGTGTGTGTGTGTGTGCGTGCACATGTGTAAATTGCTGAGAGGGCAGGGCTTATTTGCTAAGGGGGGCAGGGTTTATTGGTCAAGGGTTTGTCCCTTGACTGCTCGAAATGTTGGGAGGTACACGCTAGCCAGGACCAATGTGCTTTCTCAGGCTCATGTCTACTGCATGCTTACATGCAGTTGTGGACAAACCATGTAATGTTTCACCGGCAGCATTTTGTGTGTGTGCACGTAGACAGGGCTCAGTGTGAGGGAATAACGTTGATGGTTTGTAAAGGGACTTTCGATTTCTGGTGCCCCTGTTGCCCTAACTTTAGAAATCAAAGCCCCAGTTTTTGGACAACTATGCTAGTAAGCACCCACAACCAGTCCTGACAAGAAGGGTGGGGGAATGGGGATACCATTGCCCCATAGCTCAGGGGGGGAGGGGGAGGGAGGGAATACAAGCATTTTCTTTCTTAATATATATTTAAATATTAGTAAAATAATAATTGTAAGTAACATATGGGTATATGAAGTACCAATATAATCTCCAGAAATTGATTTCAAAACTTATATTGGGGAGATAGGGGGCGCCCAGCTACCGGGGCCCCAAACGTCTCTCAATTAATGAGCCTGCCAAGAACTTGAGTGGAAATCACTAGGACCTGCAGGCACTCAACAGCTCTGAAAGTCATGACCAAGGTCTCTCATCTGGGCTTCCATAAAACGGAAGTACTTCCAAATCAGGAGCCAGGTAGAAAGGGTTACTAGACAGAGCCGTGTGCTTGGCTTCTGCAATGTTAAACCTGGATCTTTCGGGGTCAGGCCCACCCTTACCACATGGCAGCCTGGGGCGGCCACCCTGGGCCCCGCTCTTTCTGAAGGCCCAGCAGAGGCTTCTATTTTCACCAGGACATTTTCTGGGGGCACCACTCCCTCTCAGTGGGGCCCCAAACATGACCACTTTCAAGGCACCGCAGAGGTTGGGGGCCACCAGGGCCCATGCATTTTATCTTCACCCTGGGCCCCGCAAATCCTAAGTTCAGCCCTGTTTGGGATGCTTGTCATGACTTTTCTTGCCTTCATCTTCCATTTAGGAGGCTCCTGTATCATCAGCACTAGTATTAGCACTTCTGGTAGAGAAGGACCCCATGAGGTCTCCTGCTGTGTTGGTGCCACAGAAGTGGCTCCCAGGGGTAGCGAGAAAGCATGTGAGAAATGAACATATGAAGCATGGAAACACAGTGATTGTGTTCGCATGAGTCTTCAATTTCTTATGGGAGATTGTAGGCTTGCATTTTCATGGTTCCCACATTCCTGCCACCCCGCTTTTAAAGTTAGCCCCTATTGCAATGGCCACTGCTAAATAGCCCATAATGCTGCATGGATCTGGATTGACTCTATGGGGCAGACATACTGGCAGCAGGATTAATCCCTTCCTACATTACAACAAATGCGTGTGAGGGAAGTAGCATGATTGTAAAACCTTGGTTTCTAAGTTAAACATTCAGGGTGAACCATGCATTACTCCACCTGTATCCTGTGACCTACCCTTTTCACACAATCAAGAAAAGCAAGCTGGGGGGAGGGGGGATTTTTGCAGACTAGTGTCTCATGAATGCAGCCAGACACAAATACTTGGTGCCCCTGTTCATGGCAATAAGGTCCTAAAATACCTGACTGGCTGCTGTTGCCAATATCTTCCCCTTCATATGACAGTGGCAAAGCTTTTTGCTGAGCCAGGAGTTGGTTCCTGGCTGCATTGTTTGTGTTCTGAGAGGCTATTTCTTGGACAGCTCTTGTCTTAGCCAGGTGAGCCTTAGGGCAGCTTGTCCATTCAGGCTGTTGAGTTGCTGGGCTATATGGCTGAGGGATTCAGGAACACATGTCCCTAGTGCTAGGGTCTGAGATTGTCCTATCTCCACCAATGGGCAGAGGCACCAACGGTGACCCAAGCACTCACAGAGAAGCACACACACAGAAGCAAGTCCTGTATGCAGAAACACATGCAGGAGTGAACACAGGCAGACACAAGTGTGTCTGGACACTAGGAATGGGACTATCGGTATCGGATTAATCTGATAATGTCAATAATTGGTGATATCGGATTAATCCAATAATACCGATAAATCTGATATTGGATTAATCGGATACTGATAAAACCGGTAACCGGTAATTCGCCAATAGTCCCATCCCTACTGGACACACACAAGTGCTCACACCTCTCCACAGCCCCTCTCCACCCCTTAGCCTCTTCCTACCACATAACGAAGAAAGGTTTTGTCATCATCTTCAAGAAACTCATCGTAGAGGAAGCCGAGGATCTGCAAGGAGAGTAAGATTGCACTCTGAACAGACAATCTCCCCATCTGGCCAGCACATGTGCCAGTTCTCAGCTTGCCAGGGAGCCCTTTAAGCAAACTGGTACCATGCTGCTGGGAATTGTGCTGAATTAGCAGTCTTGCTGGGAGGCAGGGGCTCCCACTAAAGCCACAGCCCCTGTCTCCTCCCTCCCCCCTCACTGCTCCTAACAAATAATTTTATTTTTATAGTGCCCCCTGCCATATGGTGCTCATAGCACTTTACAAATCAACACAATAAAATTCTATTAAACAATGTAAAATCTGTTTTAAAATAATTTAAAAGGGGGAGGTAAAGAGGGAGGGCAGAATACATTAACAGAAACCAGCAGTGGTGCTTCCCTGCGTCCTCTAGAAACAAGCATCCTGGGGGTCTGGGACAGTGGCCTGCTCTGCAGCACCATCAGTGCACCTTGCTTTTGGCCCAAAGCTTCCCCTGTAGGGCTCCTCTGTGCTGCTTAAATCACACCCCTCCAGCCTTTTGATAGGCCCTCTGATTTTATCTTTACCTGCCCCCTGCTTGGCTGCCTGTTTGGCTAGAAGGTAGAACAACACTCTACCTTGCTCCTGACCTTGCTTGCAAACCAGTTCCACTCCTGACCTGGACTCTTGCTTCTTGCCTCCTGGCCCAGATTCCTGATGTCCATCTACGTCCTGAACAGTTCCCTTACAGATATCTTTGCTGGTGGTTTCAAACAGAGGCTGGACAGCCATCTGTTGGGGATGCTGTAACTGCAGATTTCCTGCATTGAGCAGGGGGCTGGACTAGATGACCTCTGAGACCCCTTCCAACTCTGTGATTCTGTTCAGCTTTTGCAGACACGACAGCCACATGAACAAATCTGGTAAGTAAAATCTAAGTGCTAAGCTTTCCAGTTTGGCCTCTGACCAATTCTTCTCTGTGATTTATGCTGACTACGCTAACTTGGATCTGGCTCTGGTTCAGAGTTTGACCTCTGGGTACTTAAAGGTAAGGAACTAAACTTCTGTTTTCACACATGATTAGCACACACCTACACATTTGGTTCCATCGTCTATGTTTCAACCATCAGTTTATATAGTACCAGCCCAGGCCAACATGTTGAATGTCAAGCATGTTAGCTTCCTAGTCAGCTTTGTTTACCTTACAGATCTCCTCCTGAGCCTCCAGTATCCATGGGATGACGTACCCAGAGGGAAGGAGGTCTTGCAGGTTCCTGAGAGTTGTTGTTTTCATGGGAAGCTGCTGGCTGCTGCTGTCTGACAGATAGAGCTCACATATCCTTTCGCCCATTGTGTGCCGCAGGAAGAAGTTCCCTTCTTCCATGGAACTCAGGATCAGGCGTAGAAAATTCTCCAGATCATGCCACAAGTCCAGGAGTTGAGTCTCCACATGGTGATTCCTGCACATCAAAAACTCCCTGAAGGGACGTCCTGCACAGCTGTCGGCAGTGAGTGCCCAAGGGAGAAAATCCAACGAGAATGGGGATTTCATTATTACTTTCAGATCCAGCAAGGAAGGTAGCTGGACAACTGGCGTGGAAGCACGGAGGTCAGTCAGTGTTCTCTTCTCACCAAGCTCTTCCAGCTGCAGAGGGGACTGAGCTTCAGCTCGAGTGCTCTTAGAGCTGGCTGCTCCGGGAGAAGCGGCCTCTTTCTTCTCCTCCTCCAAACTCCTTTGAGAATCTTCTGACTCTGGAGTGGTCCGCGCTGAGGTGTCCTCTTCAGAGAGTGGTTGCTTCTTGTCTG
Source organism: Sphenodon punctatus (assembly GCA_003113815.1). NCBI lineage: Eukaryota > Metazoa > Chordata > Lepidosauria > Sphenodontia > Sphenodontidae > Sphenodon > Sphenodon punctatus. The sequence continues at coordinate 967,613 of QEPC01005946.1, forward strand.
TCTGTCCAGCTGCACTTGTTGCTGGTCTTTGCTTCCCTTGTGGGTCCAGCTCATACTCCTCCTGCTTCCCGGTTTCTCCAGAGAGCTGTCCAGCAGTGAGGATGTTCCAGGCCTGATCCTTGGCTTTTTTGCTGGAGTATGACTTTGAGGCAATGCTGCTTTTCCTGATGCTCATTGTGGGGGTTGGGGACAGTGACATCTTTGGCAAGCCTGGGGAAAGCAAATGTTGTTGGTACTCCTGCAGCAGAAGGTGGCACTGGCGCTCCTTCTCCATTCTCAGTCTGCAGTGAAGGAAGAAGTTAGGGAGCCAGTAACTTTGGATCTTGAACAGGGCCACTTTCTGCATCTCGCTCAGGACCTGCCTCCGGGTGTTGACCTGCTGAGGGTGCCAGCCAGAGGTCTTTAGCAGCTACTCTGGAAAGGGCATGGAGAATGAAAGAGTGAGGGACTGATCCTCAGAACGTTTAAACCATTTGGCCTAGCTTGCACTGAAATCAGTGACCTAGCTGTGAAAGAGTTCTGTCCCAGGCTATTCAGTGCCCTGGCTAACCAGTCTTCACTGACTGAGTGCACTGACCACTCAGTGTTCTGTCCCCCAGCCCTACCTGGTGCCGGGAATGAGAGATGAACAGGCCAGCCAGAACCCTAGCTCATACCCTCCAACATTTCACAGATGAAAATAGGGATATTTGCCTTTGTGTCCCGCCAGTGGCAAAGTCACCGGCAGACCTAAAGGTGCTACCTGGCTTGGCCAGCCTGGGGGCGCTGCCTGTCTCACATGCATGTGAATTAACTTTAAAGGCGCTTTTGCCCTTCCTCAAAATGGAGGTTGTCTGTGCTCACTGCACCCTCAATGATGGTTTATAACTGGGTATTTCCCACAATTCCAACTACAAGCATTTCACAAGCAGAAAGCAAGTAATAAAGTGCACATGCAGAGCACTAAATTCCAAATGGCCAAGCCACAATCAAACACATAAGTCATTCCAAAATACAGCCTATTAAGCAGCACATTATGCCATGGAAAGAGACATTCTTCTAGAGATATAACCAGTTCATGTTGCCCCCCCCCAACTGTGCAGAGTGGCACCTGGGCCCCGCCCACCCAGAAAGCCTTCCTCCCCTCCTGTTTCCCCCCCTCACCTACCTGGGCCTGTGATGTGGAGTGGCCGGTGGCTGGGGTGGCGGCGGCTGGGGTTGAGACACTGCTTGTGATGGGCCACCCACTCCCTCAGCTCTCTACTCTCCCCAGGTGGGGAGGCGGCCGCCATAGGAAACCTTGCCTTGCTGCAATCCCCACCCCTCGTGGCACTGCAGCTTGAATTTGCACGCTGCCAGTGGCTGCCTAGTGTCAGCTGTTTCTGGCTGGAGTCAGAAGCAGCTGATACTAGGCGGCCACTGAGGTGGAAACTCAAGCCGCAGCACTGCGGGGGTGGGATGGGGGACTGCAACAAGGCAGGCTTCCTAAGGTGTCCATCCGCCCAGGGAGAGTAGAGAGCGACAGGAGTGGGTGGCAGTGGCCCTCCACAAAGAGGAAAAAAAATTCCTACCACAACTGGGCGTGGCGGGCTCAGCAAAACAGGATTTTGCCAGGGCAATGACTAACCCAGGAATATTTATTCATACCTGTGTCATTCCTGGGAAAATCGGGGCAGTTGGAGGGTCTGCTGTCCCCAACTGAGCTGTTCTCGATACAAAGCCAAAAGGGGAGGTGGGGGGAGAGATCTTCTGCTTCTCAGCCCAACGGGGGTCAAAATAGCCCCAGAAAGTTACTAAAGAAGCCTAAATTCTGCCAATTAGAACAGTGTTTTAGGGTGTGTGGATTGGCACTGCTGCCTCTCATCCAGGGGGCTAAGTAGTCTGAACTGCCCCCCTTAATTGCCTTGCCCCTCCCCTGGCCTGAGCTACCTCCTCTCCCCAATATCTCAGGGGCCACACCCCCTGCCCACCTCCTAGGCTTGCCTCTCCTTGAGGTTTGACCCTGACTGCCATTTTGTGGGAGTGACACTGGGAGTGTCAGGGTCAAAAAGGAAGAGGGGCAATCCTATGCACTTCCAGATTCTGTTTGTTTCCCAGAGGTGGTGGTTTATACCACAGCTAAGGGACAGGGGGTGTGAAGCATGAGAAGGAGACTCCAGTGACTCACTGAACTTTCAATCAGAGCTGTTGTAATGGCTATCAATTTAGCCACCACATTGAGAAGGTAACCAGGAACCTTTAGGGCAAAAGCAGCATGAATCTCTACAGTTTGAACTAAAGTATCATGTTCAGTAGGTAGGCTGTATGAACTCACATTGACTCTATGGATCAGACACAACATTCTGCCAATAGGATAAGTTCCATACTGGTAACTGGGATGAGCTGGGTGAGCTGAGGGGAAAGGAGCAGACTAATGGGGGCCCAATTTACAGCCACTGGAGGCAACTTCATAATGGTGCTTGCAAGCTGCCTTCCACGACTCCTCATTACACCTGCCTTGCACTATCTACATTGGCTGCCTGTAGAATGATGAATTGAATTTAAAATTTTGGGTGAAACAGACATGACGCTACCACCCTTGGTGGTCATTTATGCATGTTTCTGGGCTGCATAGGGCACCAATACAGCCCTGCAACATGCATAAATAACCACCAAGGGTGGTTAAAGGGTGGTTATTAGCATCATGTCTGTTTTCACCCTGTGTTGCTGGTTTTCAGTGCCCTGAACATTCTAGGCCCTAGCTATATTTGAGATCGACTCCTGTAGCCTCACACGGATGGCTATCTGTGCTCAGAAACCACCCACTGTTTGGGGATCCTGCCTTAAGTTGGCAGGCAATTGGGCCTTTGCTGTGGTGGGCATCTCACTCCCCCCAGGTGTCCATCTTGGCTCCTTTCTCCTCACCTTTGAAAAGCACCAGAAGATTTATTTATTCACCAGGTACTTTTAGGATCCACTGCTGCCAGTTCCCCTTAATGGAGTCTGTTCTCCCTTTTTTAGTTTCTCCATTTGAATTGATTTTATAATTTTAAAGTACTTCAAGTGCCATGTAAAGACAGGGGAGTACTATACAGAAACAAATTATTATTCATTTCTTATTGCAAGCCACACACTCAGACAGGGGAGCAGATCCTCCCTGAGTATTTGAGGAGTCCCCCCTCGTTCCCCCGCCATTTTGCTGAATCTCCCTCCCAATCACTCAAACCTCCAATCCTGGTGACAGACCTCACAATTGGGGTATTTAATTCGCGGTCTGCAAACTATGTACGACCGCCTTCAACACGCGTGATCCCGGACTTCCGTCTCGTCTAATCCCGTCTTGCGGGATTTTGAAATATCGTGCAAGCGGGTCACGCCACGACAACCCACTCATGTAAAATCACCCCTAGTTGCTCATCGGAAGGGAAATATTTACAGAAAAATATTCTGTAAATATCCCTCCCCCCCCAAAATGAAGTAAGTTGCTCATCAGTCTATCACCCTGTCTGCACCCCTGCACTCAGACAGGGCCAGCCCTATGTTGTCATCCCAGACAAAACAAATTTTTTTCTGACAATCTCCCCTCACCAGCTATTTTATCATAGAAACACCTTTCTCTAAGCCTGGCTGGGCTGAGAGAGGCACTGGTCATATCTGAGTTGTTGTTGTTATTATACTACTATTATTATTATAAATTATTATTTATATAAAATATTTATTATTTATTAAATTATTATTATTATTATTATTATCCCTGAGGGAGCCATTCCACTTTCAGCCCCATCAGACCATCCTTACCCCCTCAGTGGAGGCCTGGGGTGCTGAGCACTTTGAGAAAGTGAACATATCGAGATATTTTCATTGCTGGTCTCACACAAGTCAGTGGGCCTGACTGGAGGAGAGTCAATTGGGCTGAGATACAGAGGGGCCAATCTAGATAATCTTTCCCTTCTACCTTTACAGCTCTGGACCTAAGCGCCTCCTCACCAAAGGCAGTGTTGCAGAGGGAGACAACTGTGGAGCCTTCCTGTAGGTGGGTGGCCTTTAGCACCTGGAGCAGTGACAGATAGAGATCTCGCTGGGACTCATCTGACTCGTCCACCCCCAGAATCCTTTCTGCCTCCAGCCAGAATCTGGTCAAATCTTCTCCTGCAGACCAGACACAAGGTGAGATGCACGGTCAAGGAGGGGATAAAGTACAAGGAAAGTGTGAGAGAATGAGACAGAAAGAAAGATGGAGTCGGAAGGATGCATTCCCTGAGACTGGGAGAGCATATTCTGATGTGGAGGAAAGGGAATTTGGAAGGTGGGTCACTGTCTGGCAGCCACATCGAACAGAGCTGCAATGAGATCCACACTTGGGATCCTTGGATTTGGGGTTCTAGTCCAAGTTCATCTCCATTCAAGCGTGCTGTTGCACAGAGTACAGTATACCTTAGGCCTTGTCTACACTACAGTTTGTACCAGTTTAGCTTTAAGCCAGTTAAAGGAAGTAATCTTCTTGTACTCATCCATAGCCCTCATATTGCTCCCTAGAGATTGCCTGTATCAGGCGCAATGTGGAAAAGGCTCCCAGTTCCCTAAACCTCAGCATTTCAGTGTAGCAAGCAGCAGCCCCTGTAGCATTCTCTCCCACTGCTGTCCATAGTGCAAGGCAGCCAGCTCAGGACTTGCACTGGGGGTTGGGAGAAATACCACTGCTCTGCTACAGTGCAGACCCCAAGGGAGCAAATTTAAGATGGGCAGCATTTTGCCACACATCTTAAATTCAGCACTCTAGGCTGCCGTTTACCTTTGCCCAGCAGTAAAGCTGGGCCTACCTGTCATCCACCCACACCATTGCTCATTTGTACCAGTCAAGGTGCTGTGGCTTGTGGGTGGTATCCAGCATCCAATCATGACAGCTTTCTTAGACCTGTCCATGAAATCCAGTGCCACACGTGTCAAACCAGTCTAAAGTGGAGCAACTTAGGCTGGTTGTATAATAATCCTAGATAATGTGGTCTGAGAGGAAAGTTAGAGTAGTCAAAGGCACTGGGTGCTTTTAAATGAACTACACTCGTGCCTCTGCTCCATCTCACCCCCGGGTGGCCCACCTGATTAAAAGTGGGCCACCCAGGTGTGAGGGGGAGCAGGTGCCTGCTCTGGACCAGCTCTGGTGGCAGTACTCTGGAACATCCTGGGGCGCTGCAAGCGCAGCAGGCCACTCAAATCCGGCATACCGGCCGGGGGCAGAGCAGTGACCGATCTACTTTGTGGACAGGCCACTGCAGCTCTGCTTCTGGCCAGGGGTTGCCCCAGCAATGCCACAGAGCGGTAAGCAACAGTCTAGACTGGCAGCCAATCCACCCACAACTCTATGGTAGGGAGGCACCACTGTCGGGGCTATGCATGGGGGATGCGAGGCTTGCCACCTCTGGAGCAGGGCCGGGGGTGACCTGTCCAAAGACACCCATTGCGTGTAAACCAAGACCAGTTTAGGAGGCACTAAACCAGATCAAGGAGCATTGTGAAGACAAGGCTTCCCTGTGTCTCACCCTTTCTTCATCTCATTCTATATACAGTGTGAAGTCATCTCAGTGACCCAGTGTCCAGCTGCAGCAATTACTACTCCACACAAACACATGCACACACTAGGAGGGTTGGGTAGTAGGGAGGTACAGTTCAAGCTTTCTCTGCTCAACTGCCGTTTCTTGCATGAAAGAGCGAAAGCGCCAGATTCCCCTGCTGCCCCCAATGCACTTTTCGAGCAGCCACTGATCTGCAGGGTTCCATCCCAGCATATTTACTGCAAGGAAACGTGGAAAATGTCACTTCCGAAGGCACAGAGGTGTGTGCGTGCACAAATGAAGCTGTGGTGGAGACTCCAGCAGACACTGCAGCTGTTTCCTGGGCTGAAATGGTATTTTTTGTTTATTTATTTATTTATTTTCTGGATTTATACCCCGCCCCTCCTGCAAACATCTTGGGGTGGCTTCCAATAGCAATAACACATCTAAAATACATATAAAACCATTTTAAAACATCAGAACCATTCAAAATATTAAAACAGGGCGTAGGAAAACATTAAAACAATAGATAGGGTAGGGGAGAAAACCTTCTAACCCACCCTCCCTCCCTCCCCAAAGGCCTGGGCGAACAGCCAGGTTTTACAACTTTACCGGAATGTCAAAAGGCTCGGGGCCAGGTGAGGCGGTCCCTGAGGTACGAGGGGCCCAGACCATGAAGGGCCTTATAGACCAACACTAAAACCTTGAACCTAGTTCGGCACGCTATTGGCAGCGAGTGCAGAGTCCAGAAAACAGGTGTAAAATGCTCCAAATGACCCGTCCCCATAAGGAGATGAGTCGCCGCATTCTGCACTAGCTGCAGCCTCTGAACCATGCAGAAGGGTAGCCCCACATAGAGCGCGTTGCAGTAGTCCAGCCTCGAGGTGACGAAGGCATGGATGAGGGAGGCCAGGTCTGGGCCGGAGAGGTACGAACGCAACCTGAGCACCAGATCCAACTGACCGAAGGCAGCCTTAGTGACTGCCTCCACCTGCTGCTCCAGGCAGAGGTCTGCATCCAATATCACCCACAGACTCCAGACCTGCTGAGCTATGGGAGGGCGAACTCCCCCAATCAGGGGAGCCACCACCTCCCTCGCTCTCCCCACCAACATCACCTCTGTCTTTTCATGGTTGAGCTTCCGTCTGCTCTGCCACATCCACTCTGCAACAGCCTCCAGACACTGAGACAGCACAGAGACAGCCGGGTCTGGGTGAGTTGAAAAGGAGAGATACAGCTGAGTATCATCAGTATATTGGTGACACCACACCCCGAACTCTCTCACGACCTCCCCCAAGGGCTGCATATATACATTAAATAATAATGGAGACAGAATAGAA
>QEPC01005946.1:1004256-1100238 GCA_003113815.1 Sphenodon punctatus
GATTTAGCGACAAGTAGATCATTGGTGATCTTGGCCAGGGCAGTTTCAGTAGAGTAGAGGGGGCGGAAGCCGGATTGGAGAGGGTCCAGGGAGGAGTTGGCAGAGAGGAGGTCCAGGCAGCGGAAGTAGACGACATGTTCCAGGAGCTTTGAGGCAAAGGGAAGGAGGGAGACTGGCCGGTAACTAGAGGGTCAGATGGGTCCAGGGTGGGCTTTTTGAGGATGGGGGAGACAGTGGCATGCTTAAAGGCAGAGGGGAACATCAAGTAGATGTTCTGAGGTCAGCAGCTCAATATTTGACCTCTAGCGTGGCATGATCTGTGGTTGCAATGCATGTTGCCAGTGATGTACTGCTGGTTTCCCTCCTCTCCCAAGCGCCAAGCATGTGCACAAAAAGCAGTAGCCATTTTGTGGTGCCCCCCCAAAATGGTTGGTTTAAGTCAGTGGTGTTCTCTTTCTTCGCCATTTTTCAGCCTAAACTGTGTGCTTTCTCTGTGTTGGGTGGGGAGACCTAGGGGCTTTGATGGAAAAGGTTTCTAATCTTTGCTGGAATATTCTCTGCATTTGGAAATGGCCCTGCCCTGCCCTTTGAAGTTTGGTCATGGGATGTTGCAGGCTTGTCTGTGAGAAGGCTATGCCACATGTTGGTTCACTAATTACTTGTCCTTGCAGGAATGTTCGTTGTAGCAGCTCAAACACCTTTTACATTGCAACAGAACTGTGTGTAGCATGTTTTGGGGGACAAGTGGAACTCCATGCTGCTGGGTTTTTTTTTTATGTGGAGTGCTAAGGACAATGTTGAGTCAATTGCTTAAGATGATAAGATCTGGTTTCTAGTTTGTTTTGCTTGCTCTGTGATTGCATGATGCATTGGTGCTTTCCATCTCTTCCCAAGCATGAGTAGATATGCCATTTTGTAAATGTGTGGGTCCACTGGTCATGGCTACTCTTGTTTAAAATGGTTCCTTTGCTGTTTCACTGCTGCTCCTTGCTGGAAAGTAGTTTCTTGCCTCTCTGCTTGTGACTGTGAGCTTTTGAGCATCTTTCCTGGGTTTTTTTGAGAAGCAGAGATGCATTGTTTACATTTGGTTTATTCAGCCCCGTGTGTTTGGTGGCAATGCTGCCCTGAAACTGGCAAACTTTCAAAAAGGTTTGTTTATTTGGATGGGCATTTGGCTGCTGGGGATATGGTGTAGGTGCTAGGGAATCTGGTTTGGATGGGGCTTATTTGGTTGCAATACAGGCCCAGACATTTTTTTAAAGGCCTGTTTGCTTGGACAGGCATTTGGCTGCTGGAGATACAGTGTAGCTACTAGGGATGCTGGCCTGGATGGGCCTGGTGTGCTTGAAACTGGTCAAACTTTTTTTAAAAGGCCTGTTTGCTTGGACAGGCATTTGGCTGCCAGGGATATGATGTAGCTACTAGGGATGCTGGTCTGGATGGGTCCAGCATCTGTAGTCGTTCTGTGTCCAAAATGCAAACATCTAAAGTAATTTGCTTCTTTTTTCTATCCAGTTGGTCTGAGATCTGGCATGTATCCACACCTCACCTCGCTCTCCTTGTGAACAGAGAAGAAAGTAGGTAGGAGCACGGCAGAAGGGAAGACTGCAGACAACAAGGAGACCCCTTTCCCTTGTCCCCCACTGAACCCATCTCTTCTCCTTCTTGTGCACTAAAACCAAATCCTTTCCCTCCTACTTCTCCTCTGTCCTGTCCTTCTCTTCCCTTTCATTCTCTTCTGATTCGGCTTGTTGCGGGACAGGGAGCTAACTCAGTCCTCCCAGTTCTCCAAGCCAGAAGGAAAGCTTGTCCCAAAGCCTACACCTTCAGAAGACTACAGGTGGCCAAGCATGCCATGAAAATCGAGGGTTCAGGATAAAGGTAGGCGATGGCAATGCGATCTATTTTTTTTAACCTACTATGGTTAATTTGAACTCAGTGGGAAAGAGAGAGTGGATAGGATCCCAGTAAGAGGGTTCTCTATCCCCTGGTGGCAGCGCTTCACACAGCAGCATTCCCAGCATTGACTAAATGTAATGTCCATACAATGTTAACCCTGGGAATTCCTTGCTGCTGGGTTATGCCATGCCACTGGCCTACCATTGACCTAGCTCCACCCCTAGGCCCACTGGCAGCTTTGCCACTGGCGGCAGGTTCAACCCACCCACTGCCTCACCAGACTCCAAACCCACCAGCCGCCACTGCCCCCTCCTGCAGAACACCCACTGTGTCAGCCCAGAGCACCTGCTTGCCCCTCATTCCTTGGTGAGGTTGGGTAAGTCGTAGGGAGAAGCACTGAAAGAAGATTGATTCCATCCTGCCTATATCCTCCTGTCTCTGGGATAAACCTCTGCCCTCTTCCTGCACCTGGGACCATCCCAGGCAAACTCCAGCACTCTGGCCCCAGTCATGCTCCTTCAGTGGGGCACCCCATTGGAGTCACAGCCCAGACACCCCATGTTTTTGGAGGGGGAAGGGCTGTCACTGAAATCCATGCACCCTGTGGTTCTGGGCGGGTTTAGGGGGCAAGATCAGCCACCCCAAACATCACTGCGAGATTAGCTAGCTCTGTTGTTTAGCCATCTTGGCATTCCTGGCCCCCAAGTCAAGGCGCCTGCTGTGTGGGATCGGATCAGATCAGAATGACCTTCAGCTCTCTCCCTTCCACAGGCCTTGCTCTCCTCCTCTCCCCACCAGATCATCTCTAAACATGACTGACCAGTCACTCACACTGCCTCCTGGGTGGTGCGGTTCCCTCTCTCTCTCCAGCACTAATAGTAATTAGGCTCTGGTAAGCAGTGCCTACTGGGAGTTGTAGTCCCCACTATTCAAGACTGTTTGCTTTTAAACTGTTTCTGCATTACACATAGAATATTTGCAAGTAGTCCATACTCAGGATCGTCTTCATAGGTTAACATTGATTTTCAAGATGTCATAACTTAAAAACTACTAACTGGATTTACAAAAAGTAAACCAAAGGCACAGCCCACCAGCTTCCTTGAATTTTCTAAAAGGCTTACGCCTCCTGCCAATCAGCACAAAACCCCGTTACCCTGCCCAGATCGAGACTGTCTAACTATTGAAAAAACAGGCTCTCAAAGTGCAGTTTCCAAACTGCGATATCTCAGCTGTTATCCAACCAAGTCAGCTGACATTGGGACAGCATGCACTGCTTACTCCAGTGATCCGTTACCACAAATTTCATGATCCTAACTTTACTCATGCCAATTTTATAGAAAATAGAATATTGAGGCTTTATAATGGAGGGTGTAACACACTAACTATTAGCACGCTCCTGCGCTCTAATAATCAGATGAGTTAGGCACCAGATACCTCCAGAAGGCCAAGCTGTTTACTATCCATGGCCACCCCACCCCCATGCCTCCGCTGATGCTGCACCAAGTACCCAGCTGGCACTATCTGGGACAATACTGGCTCAAATGCCTTGTCTAGCCAGGTTTTTGGTGGTCTCACCCTGAATCAAATCATGCATGATAGATGTTTTATTTGCCACTGACCTCGCATTAAGCAGCATCAGTGTCAGAGCAGGGGCTCTACTGGCCTCAACCCCCAAATATCCCAACACGAGGGGAGTGGGACATTAGAACGACACCAAGTGTCTCTCCTGGTAGCCCCGATGGTCTATCTTCCACCCCTGATCCACCATACCTTACCATGTCCAACCTGACCCCAATAGATGCGCCTCCTTCCCTAGAAGGCTCCCCAGCCCGATTGACAATTCCCACCCCACCCCAAGGATGACAACACTCAAGGGGCCTGTAAGGGCCTGGGGGAAGGGCTGACTGAAGAGGAGCCCCCAAGCCCAGCACACCCAGAGGCAGAGTCACAAAGCAGGCAGGTAAGGAAACCCCTACCCAACCCATACCCCAGATCCCCTGTGCCTGCACACCCCCCCAAGGGGTTATGGCACAATCCTCCCCCCATCCCTCCCCCCACAGGAGGATTGGGGCAGTCCTAACCTATCAAGCCACTCCTTACCCCCCCTCAGAAAGGGATCATGGCACAATCCTCCACCTCCCCATACCCCCTCCTCTCACGGAGGGGGCTGTGGCGCCAATCCCTTCAAACCCCCATGCTTATACATCCCCCTCACCAGGGAGCAATAGCATAACCCACACCGCACCATCCCTGCCTGTACCCCTCTCGCTGGCAGGCTGTGGCACAGTCCCCTCCCCGCAGGGAGAAGTCTCAGGGTTACAACAAAACCCTGCCCCCCACACATCCCAAACAACCTAAAAAAAACCTTTAAAACATGAAGGACTACAACCAAACCCTTCCCCAACAGGTCCACAAACAGCTAGCTTTTGGGAGTTGCATGCAGGCGGTGGAGGGCTCTGTAGTCCTGGAAAGGACTATGAAGCCAGAGGGACAGGGGTGGGGACACGGCAGCCCCAGGTGGAAAGAAGTCCTGCCCCCTTTCACTTCTCCAGCAGCTGACATAGGGCGTTTATAGACGAGACAAAAAAGGCGGCTGATCCTTTGATCAGCCGCTGCTGCTTTTTAATCCGCGTCGGAGGGGGCAGGCGATCCTGCCCCCTCCGACGNATTCTTTTTCAAGGAAAAAGTGTCTACAAAAGATAAACCACCTATTAGCATAATATTGACATATACAACACAGCCTCATAGCAAACAAATAAATAATACACTCAATTATATACATTGACACTCCTGCCTTTCCTACAGGGCAGTCCCTTCCCCACCAAATCTTCTGCTTCAGCCTAGCCCCCACTCCCGGTGGCTCTAACCCAGAAGAGCCCCCTCGCCCCAAGCCTCCCATATGACCCGATCCCACTAATACCACCATCTTTTCACAAACCCACCCTCTCACCAGGGGGTTTTAGCATTCTCACTCCCCATCAAATCCCACTCTTCCACCCCATCCCCATTAACACAAGGGAAGCTCTTCCAAGATTTCCAGATGATGTACGCATACTCTCCTGTCGGATATATATAAGAGACAGAACTCAGGGTCAAACCGCAAAATGTGGCAACCCTACAAGACACCCTTGTAACTCAGTATAGTCTGTTATTACACATAGGCATTTGCAGTACAAAGGTCCACTGCTGTTGACCAATTCAGAGGTCTCCACCCCTTGACCCCAGAAGATGCTGCTGGGGGTGGGTATTACAAGGGTCAGGGACATCCCTGACTGGAAACGAATGCTATAATGGTTCTGGCCTACATTTCTGGCTCACCCACTGCCTGAATGCAAGAGAGTTTGTACTTCTGATGTCCAGATCCCCTGGTAAGAACATCCTACCAGAGGGTGCCATAGCAGTGTGCATGAACCAGATTCCTGGAACCCCTTACTGCGGGAAGCAGAGGGGGGAGTCATAATGCAGACACAGGCTGCTGTGTTGAATGAAACATGTTTGCTGCCCTGTCCAGGCTGCCACTGTTTATGCCTGCAACCAGATCAACCAGCTTCCTAGTTCCATGGAGTAGTGCAAAGAGGACGCACTGTAATTTGATTACTTCCCCCTTGTGGGCAAAGGTGGAGAGGTCGTTGCATGCCTGACCAAGCCAGACATGGAGACAGAGATCAACACGGAGTGGACGTTTCTAAGGTAATGATGTTGAACTTTGTGGCATCTAATTTACATGGGCCAGACTCCAGAGTTGGTGATCTCTGGAGCTCACGAACTTTGACTCAGATTAATGGAGCAAATCAAACTTCTCAGAGCTGCTCTTCCAGGCTGATCCGAGCAGGGAAGTCATTCGCTATGGGGCTGAGGGAATAGGAGCTGCCACGCATACAGGGTGAACTCACACATAACTCTGCTAAACTCGGACGTCTGTTGGGGCCCCGGAAGCTGTATACACAGCAACGGATGATCCCCGAATCACTGTTGTGCATGAGTGAGACACTCCAATTCCCAGCCCCGCTTTAAACTCGGATCTGATGAATAGATCAGATCTAAACATCAGAGTTTAAAGTGGGGCTGGAAATCGGAGTGCCTCACTCACATGTAACAGTGATCCGTGGCAGTTTATACAGGTTCCGGGGCCCCACAGACAACAGCATTGAGCAGTTACGTGTGAGTTCACCCACACACTTTGCCTGCCCCTCCCTTCTGTTTTTCTGAAATGATACACCCAATCCTGTCCTACTGCACTATTATGAGAACCCATAGAAGGTGGCCACTCAGAATCTAACACTGATGGTGTCTGTGGCACTTTTGAGAGAGCTTCAGTCCTGGCTGTAAAACAGCAGCATTCACTGTACAGCATGCACTGTACCTGGGGCCAGGGAAGTGAGAGTTGCTTAGACTCATCTTGGATTGGGTTATCCTCTGCCAGAAAGCTTTCACACCCTGCTAACCTCTAGAAGGGTGGGTGAGCGTGGGAAGCCTTGGGGGATGAGAGCCAGGGCTATTCTTGATGCAGTTCCATCCCAAGCAAGTTGCACTGGATGGCATGAAGGTGTTGATTCAGCACTTCCAAGTTTGTGTACAATCCATGAGGGACTGCTGGGAGGAGCGCTTTGGGGATTACTCCCCCCCCCAGTTTTTCTGAAATCATGCCCCTGTTCTCTAGGCTGGCACATGTTCAAAGTCAGCCCCTCTGCCAAGTTGTGTTTAGAAATCATGAGACATTTTAAAAAATGGATTACCTGTGCTTGTCTTGCAGTTTTAGTGCCTTTAGGATGGAGATTCCCAAATTGTGACATGACTGATATTTAATATATGTTGCATCTCTTCATTGCTGTTTGGGGTTGTGCAATGATAGTTAAGTCTTGAAATGAGACCATGCAGGATAAATCAGGGTTGCATGATTTAAATTATGAGATGGGCCACTAATGAGTTTTATTATTACTTATTATTTTTTATTTATGTCCTGAATCAAAAATACAGAGAGTGTAAACAACAGCAACTAGTAACAACAAAGGAAAGCTATTATATAGGATAAAAAAAACAGGCGTTACTATATATTAAAGTGTACGAATATACAGAAAGAAGTTTAAAAACATGAAAATCAATGATAGTGACAAAATTATCCAACACACTTTGTGTAAAGATTCTTTTTCAAGGAAAAAGTGTCTACAAAAGATAAACCACCTATTAGCATAATATTGACATATACAACACAGCCTCATAGCAAACAAATAAATAATACACTCAATTATATACATTGACACTCCTGCCTTTCCTACAGGGCAGTCCCTTCCCCACCAAATCTTCTGCTTCAGCCTAGCCCCCACTCCCGGTGGCTCTAACCCAGAAGAGCCCCCTCGCCCCAAGCCTCCCATATGACCCGATCCCACTAATACCACCATCTTTTCACAAACCCACCCTCTCACCAGGGGGTTTTAGCATTCTCACTCCCCATCAAATCCCACTCTCCCACCCCATCCCCATTAACACAAGGGAAGCTCTTCCAAGATTTCCAGATGATGTACGCATACTCTCCTGTCGGATATATATAAGAGACAGAACAAGAGGTGTGGCTCAAATAAAGTCTCAGGGCATTTTCAGATAGGCAAACTAATCTTAGATAAAATCCTAGCTTATTATCTAGGATTTACGAACTCCGTTTTGTTCAGACAGACAACTTAATTCTAGGTATTTTAATCCTAGATCATCCGTCTGAACACAGCCTTGCTGTTAAACAGGATTTGCAGTATCCTGGATGAATTTGCAATCCCGTGGTGCTTTGCGGACGTGCTTAGCGCGATGTACAGGCAGGTGAGGGATCTGGACTCTCTTCTTCCTGAGCATCCCCCTTAAACAGCCCCATTAATTGCCCCCCACTCTGTCAGCACCGTTAATTACCCCACCCACCTGTCAGCCCCGTTCATTCCCCCCAATCCGTCAGCCCCATTAATTGCCCCCATGCCCCCTCACACACACACACACACACACACACTCCCTGGGCTGTGTATGGACACAAGAGCTACCCTCTGTGTCAGGGCTCTGGAGATGCCCCTGCCCTGACTGCTTTGCTGGGGGTGTGGGGAGCAGGGGCACCACTGCTGCTGGAGGCAGGAGGTTGCTGCAACATCTCCACCACCTGGGAAAGAGAAGAGTGGGACTACGGCTGCGTCCCTGCCTCTGATAATGTGGCTCACCCCGGCTGAAGCAAGCTCCCCTCCCTCAGGTTGGCACTTGACACAACCACTGCTGCCCCGGCGGGGTTGTGTCGGGAGAAAGAGAAGTGGGGAGAGTGTGGTGGGCGGCAGCAGCTCCTGGGAACAAAGCAGTGCCCCAGCGTGCCCGACATGGAGGCTGCTGTACAAAAAGGCCGGAGAGCCCTGAGAGGGAGTGCAATAGGGTGCGGGCTGCTACCCCATTCATCACAGCTCCTTTAGCAAGGCAGGGGGAGTTCCCCTCAGTCAGAGTTCTGGCTGCTTTCCAGCATGGGGGAGCCTGCCTGGGAGGGAGGGAGCACTGCTGCTGTAGGCCCTGAGGGGCTGCATCATCTGCCTGGGAAGCACTTGCTTTCCCTTCCCCACCCCCAGGTTATGGCAAGTCCCATCCAGGGCCACCCCAGGCATGGCCCTGCACCAGGCTGCAATTGCAGCCTAGCCCAGATTCTTCCCATGTGGATTTCGAAGCCCTCTAGGTCAGCCCTGTTAATTCCCGTCCTGCTTCCTGTCAGCCCCCTTCATTTCCCCGGCCCGTCACCTCTATGTACCATAGAGCAAGAAACGCCTAGAGAGACTGTCAGGTCTTTACATAGGACTCTGTGGCTTTAATCTAGGATTAGTAATTATCTAGGATTAGTTTAACATCCAGATATCAAAAACCCTAGCTTGCTAGGGTTTATGATATCTGGATGTTTTTCCAAATCCTAGGTTATAATCTAGGATTAGCGTCGTTCAGACGGACATCAAACATCCGGATTAAAGCTTTATCTAGGATTAGTTTGTCCGTCTGAAAACGCCCTCAGCTACAGATGGTCAAGTTGCAATATTCCTCTCTCCCTTCTTCTCCTGTCCCAGCCTAACCCATTCTTCAGGCTGTACATATGACAGAGGACTCCCCAACACACTAGGCCTCTGTTAGTGGGGCATCCTGCACTTCTAGCTGGTTTGCATGCTGGCATAGTGCTGGTCTAAGGGGGTTCCTGCTTGCAGTGTTTATTAAGAGGACATTTTGCTGTCACCTACATAATATTCCAGACAGAACACTGACTTGTTAGCAGAGGAATAGTCCTTTGATAGACGGTTGTTGCTGACTGCAGAAGTCATTTACAACCAAACATCAAGGTGATGGAGTCTCAACCACTGCATCCCATTTGTCTAATGTGACCAAGAGTCTGGGTATTGCCAACCACAAGTGTTCAAAAGTCAAGCCCCTTAGAAGAATGAGATTGTCCAAAACATCATGATATTTAAAAAGGAAATAAAATGTGGGGTTCTCTTTATTAGCTGTCTGATATTAGAGCCTTTAGGTCATGTTGTGGTCAAAGTTTCAAGCTTTTCTGACACACCGTACTCTTAAAGGAACTGGATGATATAATGAAAGACAACCTGTGGGAGAGGCTGCCACTGCCCCCCTACGTTATTACCTCAGTCACAGAGCAAGGGTGTAACAAGGTCCCCAGCTTGAGAAGAAGCACCGAATAGTCATGCTCCTAACTCTGCTTCCCTTTACACCAACAGTGCCCAGCTCTGACTGGAAGTGAGGAGGGGGAGAATTTGCTGCTGCCAGTGCTGCTGGAGCTAAGGGGAATTCCCCTCTAGGGCTGTACTGTTGGGGCTCTACTGTGAGGCCCCCACTCCTGCTGGTGCTGCTGGAGATTTCTACAATGGCGGCTCTAAATCTTAGGGGAAGAGATTCCCCTGCCCTCAAGAAGTTAATAGGGACAAGGGTTCTTTCATCCCCTTCTCATTGCACCAGTCTACACATGCCCTGGCCATGGCAGCACAAGGATATGTCATGCACTGGGGTGGGGTTTGAGAGCAGTGGCTAGCTTCCTAGTAATACCACCACTGCCAAGCCTTGTCCTTGGCCCAGCTCCTGCTTGCTAGTCTCCTCTATACCAGATAGACCCCCGCCCCCCGAGCATTCTGACTGGCCCCTTGCTAGGATAACAGGCCACTCCAGGAGCCACAGCAAGGTGGGTGGAGAGTGGGCTTGTTTCCTGTCCTAGGCCGCTTTTAGACGATCGTGGTGGCGCCTGTGCTTGTTTTTCAAAACTACCGGGAGGCGGGTTTACACGTGACACTGCCGCCAATTATGCGCATGTGTGGGTGCCGATCGAGGGTGGACATACACAACCGGAAATGGACGCACGTCACCCACACATGCGCATAATCGGCGGCAGTGTCACGTGTAAACCCGCCTCCAAGCGTGGGGGGTGCCGCCGCGATCGTCTAAAAGTGGCCTTAGTCTTGCTCACCTGCCGCTAGAATTGTCACCCCTCTAGATTTCACCTGAAGGCTCGAGCTTTTGACCCAGGATTTCTAGGGAAAGTTCTGATTTCCCTAGGTCAGACAGCAGTATCTGTGGCTAATCTGAAGAATTAGGGCTTCTGCAGGCAGGGGGAGCAGGGCATGTCAGAAAGGGGTGGACCAAAGCAACTTGGCCACCTCCCTCCGCCCCTTACTGATGTGGCCTTGCCCCTGTGGAGTGCTGTGATGTCATAATGCTCTGCATGAGTGGGACTATGTCAGAAAGGAGTGTAACAGCCCCTTTGACCCACCCCCTCCCATGTTGTCCTGCCCCCTCTGGGTTTCTTCCTGGAGGGAGGTGGCAACCCCATCTGCTTTGATCTTGTAAGATCTCTCCTTGGTCCCAATCCTAGCTCCACTCTTGGCCCCAAACCTGATGTCTGCTTATGTCCTCGAGTATTCCCCACCCTTGTAGCGTGGACTGGGCTCATGTTAGTGAAGGACTTGGAAGGTTTCTCTTTAAGGAGTCTGCGAGTCATCTGTTGAAGTTCACTCTTCTGTGATGACAAGGCCTAGGAGCAGACTGTATATCAAGCTCTCTGCATTACTATTAATTGTTTAGCTTTTTTAACCTAGCTGTATGGCTGCCACACAGCACAATTCTCGGCTGTGTAAAGGCAATGAAACTCCTGCTGACTCCAGCGAAGTCAGGGAGGACTGTGCTGAGAAGCTTTGTTGTGTTTGGAAGGACCAAATACACCGTGAATTGACAAAGAAGGTGTGATCCTAGTCCAGGAACACAGTGAGATGCACAGAAGCTACCAGAGGTGCTGGAAATGAAATGAAAGGAGAGACGGCCACTGGGAGTGTATGAGTAAATGCCTGATTTGGAAGGGAAAGAGTTTAATTCCCCTTGTATCCCATTGTGATTCCTGTGTGCAGACAGGCATGCCCTCTTGCAAGCCCCATCTGCCCATCAAGTTCACAAAGCAAGTGCACTCAGAGAGGTGTTCTTAGTGGCTGCCTAACTACTGTGGAACTTCCTGCTCCTGGAGTCCTTCAGAGCTGGAGCCTTTTCCAGAGGCAGTGTAAGACCCTTTTGTTTGGCAGGAAGGGTGAGGGGTTGGTACAGGCTTTTTAAAAGGGATTTTTACAAATATATATTCAGTCTTATGTTTATCTATTGTTACCTGCCCTGAGACACTTTGGTGTAGGGTGAGATACAAATTCAAATAAATAAACAAACAGGACATCTGGCTGTTGGACAACCCTGCTCTTGAGAGAGAGTGTGATACTGTGTTGGTCCCAAATAGAGAGAAATTAGTTGAGATCTCTTTTATTGGACCAGCTTCTATTGGTGAGGGTATGCAGGCATTTGGACTGCACAGGGTCCTTCCTTAGTTCTGACTTCTTACATGCCTAAAGAAAGGTCTTGTGTGATCCAAAGGCTTGCATACTCTCACCAACAGAGGTTTTCCCAATCTTGATGAGCGATACAAATCCCACATTTAAAAATGTTTTGACCACCCTGATTGTGAGAACAAGGTGAGTGAAGCATTCTCTGGGGTTCTTCTGGAAGAACCAGTTGCAAAAATGTACTGTTACCGTTATAAACATGGGAAGTGGTTATACCTAATTCTGAACCTCTGACTGGGTTTTCTCACATACAGAGGCCACAACCCTACGAGCTTTAGTGGGACTACTCTGGACTCGAGTAAGCGTGTAACAAGGTCAAAGGTACCTGATGTGAATGTTGGCAGGATGCTGCCCCAAAAGTCATGCTCACAGAGGGAATCAGCTCCAAGTGTCTGTATTTTACATGATACAGTGTTCCATCACCATGTAGTTGCTATATACAGAGTTCTGACCTTAGATGTGTAGGACTTCTTAGTTTAAACCCCTCTAGTCAGGCACTGTCCCTCCTCAGGCCAGATACAAGCCTCTCTAAGGCCCCTTTTAGACGTGCGGCGGTATCATTCGCCTCGGCGGCGCGCATATTTTGAAACTTCCGCCTGGTCTAATTAGACGAGGCGGAAGTGGCTTAATATACGCCTATTACGGCGGAGGTGCATTTTAAAAGTGCGCGAATTAAATACCTCGATTGAGAGGTATAATTCGCGCACTTTTAAAATACGCCTCCGCCGTAATAGGCGCATATTAAGCCACTTCCGCCTCGTCTAATTAGACCAGGCGGAAGTTTCAAAATATGTGCGCCGCCGAGGCGAATGATACCGCCGCACGTCTAAAAGGGGCCTTAGTCTCCCTCAAGTCAGTCTGGCAAGTCATCGGCTCTGCCGGCCCGGCCCAAAAGCCCGCCTGCCAAACCCTCCAGCTTGAACAACACCCTCCAAACCAGATTTGTGTGGAGACAGAGCCCCACTCAAGCTCTGTCAAGCACGCTCTGCTCTGGGTTTATCTTGGGCTGGCTCAGCCATGCCCAAACTCAGGTGAGGTGTCAGGTGCTGTCATTGACTCACCCTAATCCCCAAGCCTGAGGCAGCACTTTCCCACACTCAAACATAAAATTCTATCATGTTCTGTATAGTCCTCACAAGGGATTAACTTGGCCCTGCATCTGAGTTTTTAGTGTGCTTACATTTATTTTAAGGTGGTTCTCCTTTGAAACAAATGGAAGAATTTTTGTTCCTTTCTGTACCAACATAATATTTGTTTTGGTATTTTATTTATTAGGGACAAGCTGTGATCCACAACCCACTTGGGAACAGGCTCTCTAGGCTGTAGGCCCTATCTCCTTTAAAGGGCCCACAGCCTAGATAGCCTGTTCCCGAGTGGGTTGTGGATCACAGCTTGTCCCTAATAAATAAAATACCAAAACAAATATTATGTTGGTACAGAAAGGAACACAAATTCTTCCATTTGTTTCAAAGGAGAACCAGCTTAAAATAAATGTAAGCACGCTAAAAACTCAGATGCAGGGCCAAGTTAATTCCTTGTGAGGACTATACAGAATATGATAGAATTTTATGTTTGAGTCTGACCTGTTGTCATAGTGTTTCTGGCCTTCACAGGAATAAGTAGTGCTGGAAATCTTTGTGAGCTTTCGGTCCTGATTTAACCCATGAGGGTCAGATAGTTTGGCTAGAGCGCAGATACACTTCCAAATGTGTGCACTCATCAGTTCAGACCTTGTAAGGTTCCCTCTTGCTTTATTACAGTATTGCATAAAGCAGACTGGGCTACCTCTTCCTTCTCATAGGCCACTTTGAAAACTAGTACAAACTCCATAGGCTGGATAGGAGTTGGGGACAGGAGTATTAAAGGGATGTGTTAAGGAAGGGGGCCGGGCGCAGATCATAGTTCCATTTCCTTTTCTGGGGGGGCATCATGCCCTCAACTCTGTTCCCTTCCCCAGAGCCGACTCTTTCAGTGCTTGCAGGTAGGGACTGAGTCCATGGGCCAGATCCAGGAATTGGAAAGAGGCGAAATAAGGACAGCTGTGGGCTGGATTTGGTCCACAGGCTGGGGCTTCTCCAGCCCTGTTAGAAACATCTCCACCTGAACCAATATGTAAGTGTATTTTGTTTCTAAATGATAGCATCCAGTTTGGGGATTGCAACATAGAGGGGAGGATCTATAATAATTATTATAAATAAGTTATGGCGCCACCCTCTCCCCCCAAATGGCACTCCGAGCACTTTACAGCATAAAAATACAATAAGATATAAAATCCATGTGGAAAAACAATTTAAAAGGGCAAGGTAATAGGAGGAACACACACATTAAGGGGAACCAGCACTGGATCCTAAAAGCACCTGGAGAATAAATAAGTCTTTGGGCAATTTTTAAAGATGAGGAGTGAGGAACCGAGACAGACAGGAAGGAACGAGTTCCACACTGAAGACTTCTCAAGTAGTCCTGATATAACATGAAAGCCAGCGTGAGGATATTTGCTGCCCTAGGCAGCTGCTGCTCCCACCCACATCCCAAAGCTTGGCCATGGTTGGGGCAGGGCAGGAGAAGCAGCAACAACAGCTGGGGGGAGGGGCAGGAGAAGCACCTCCTTCAACTTGCCAGTTTAGGCAGCTCTTCACCTGATCCAGCATGGAGTTTAGTGGCTGTGGGTAGCAGGGACCTACTGGCTGTGGGTGAATGTTGTCAAGATCCGGCCCCAAGAAGGCTGTCACGCAAGGGTAAAATCCATAACAGTTTATTTCTACCCCAAAGTCCCAGGCCAGGCACCAAGTCTTTGGCCAGTCTTTACACAAGCACACCCGACAATTACATAAGGGTTAGCCTAGCCAAACACAGTCCCAGGCTATCAAACATCACTCACACCTTGACTCTTCAAGCTTCGGGTTTAGGTCCAGGTCTCCTTCCTTCAGGAACTTTCCAAGGCTCTCAGAAGATGCATCTAGCCATCCACTCTACGGGTCAGGAGCAGACTGCCCTCTTTTTCCTGTCTGACTCTAGTACGAGCCACACTCACCAACTTCCGCTTCCTGTTGATGGCCATCCTAGGTGTTTTTCCTGGCAGGCGCCATCTTGTGCCCTTCTTAAAGGTATAGCAACCGTATTATGGCATGACTCTGCCGTTCCTCTGGATCCTGCTGCCGCCGCCACCACCACTAATCTCCACATGTACAGCAAAAGGGCTGCTTCCCCCGATCCAGCATGGAGTTTAGTGGCGGCGGCAGCAGGATTCCCCTTGATCCTGCTGCCACCACAAGATGTGTGTGTGTGTGTGTGTGTGTAACTGCCATCATGAGAAATCACATCATGAGGATCACACAAAGTTCCATTCATGTGCATTGACTTTTTTGTGTGATTAGCCCATTTCTCCGATGATTTAAGGGATGGGAGACAGGGCTGTCTCCCATAACCGAAATCACGGCAGAAATGGGCTAATCACGTGAAAAAGCCAGTCCACACAAGCAGAACTTTGCACGATCCTCCTGATGTGATTTTATTTATTATTATTATTAACAAGCATTTATATAGCGCAATGTACCTGGTGCTTTACACTAGTTTGTCCGCACTGACCCCCACCCCCCGGTCTTGTGTGCAGGTGGCCTAAGCTCCATGCTGGATCAGGGGAAGGGGCACCTTTCTCACCCGCCTCCAGTGCAGAGCTGCAGCAGCGGGACAGCTAGATGGGGGAGGAAGGAAAAAGAGCTGTTCCCTTCAATTTGTTGCCCCAGGTGGCAGTCTGAGTGGCCTAATGGTAGTGCCAGCCCTGCTGCAGCAATAAATGCTAAAGCAATCATTCCCAAGCATTTTCTGGCCGTGATCCCACTGAGTGATATACTGTATTGAAAATGGCTGAATGCTACGTTTTTGCTATTTTAAACAGATTTGCATTGCATGTGAAAGCTGGTTTTAGAGAGGGAATATTCGTTTTCTTTAGGTACAGTAGGTTAGAGATTTATTTATTTATTTATTTATTTATTTTTATTCAATAATTTGTATCCCGCTCCCTCCAGCAGCTTGGGGCAGCTCACAGAATAGTTAAAACAAAATAATAGTTAAAGGGATTACTAGAACTATTAAAAAAAAAAAAAAAGGAGGTAAAACCACTCTTATTCCCTCCCTCCCCCCACAAAGGCCCGGACGAACAGCCAGGTCTTACTGGCCCAACGAAAGACCGCCAGGCGAACTTCCTCTGGGAGGGAGCTCCACAGCTGTGGTGCAGCCACCGAGAACGCCCTCTCCATCGTGACCTCCTGGTTCACCTGGGGGACGGCCAAGAAGGCGCCACCGGTAGACCGCAGAGGTCGCCCCACGGTCCGGGGAGTGAGGCAGTCTCTCAGATAGGAGGGACCCAGACTGTGTAGGACTTTAAAGGTCAAAACCACCACCTTTAATTGGGCCCGGAATGCTATAGGCAGCCAGTGCAGAGCCTGGAGCACTGGTGTAATGTGCTCCCTACGGCCCATCCCCGTCAGAAGACGGGCCGCCACATTCTGCACCAGCTGCAGCCTCCAAGTCGTCACCAAGGGCAGCCCCACGTAGAGCACGTTCCAGTAATCCAGCGTATAAGTAATGTGCCTTAACAATCAATTTACTGTTTTGTTAGTTTGATTAAGTTGTGCTGTCACCTTAACAAGGTTTTTAAACCAGAGGTTTTTTGTATATGGAATGTCTTTTGATTTATGTATATTGTTACCTGCCCCAGCACAGCCAGATGAAGCTGTGCTGGTTGAGGGAACCTCCTTGACCCCTGTGTTGCCTCAATGATCCCTGCTAGAATAGGCCACTGGAGCAGGGCGTGTTATTTAAAGTGCCTGTCTTCTTTCCCTAAATGAGTGAATCGCTGCAGCAGCATCAGGTGGGCAGGCAGGTAGTAGTGCCTCCCTTCCTGCCCAGGCTGCTGGTGAGGGGCTCAGGCAGGGTCAGCAGCAGCACTGGGCAGGGAAGTGGTAGTGTCTCCCCCATGGCTGCTGCTGAGGGGGCTTGGGCAATGGCAGCAGCATTGGGCAGGGGTGGTGGTAGTGGTTCCCCTCCCACCCAGGCTGCTGCCAAAGGCAGGGCTGGAATTAGGACTTTTGCCCGCTTAGGCCCTTCTGCAGCTGCTGCCCCCCAGCCCATCCCCATACCCCACCCCCCAAGCAGAACTTACAACACACACAGGGGAGGGACTCCCTCACCCCCCCCACACACACAAGAGGGGCTCACACTTACGCACACCCCACACAAAGGGGGAGGGGCTCACTCACACAGAAACTGAGAAGGGCTCACTCACACTCACCACACAAGTACACACACAAGGTGGGGCTCATACTCCACTCACCACACAGACACAGACACACAGAGGGTGTAAGACCTGACTTTTGGTCCTGGGGAAAGTTTGGACCAAATATCAGGATCTTATTACTTTGTTTCTCCTGTACCCCACAAAATACTTTGAGAGAATCTCTTTCTTACCAGATTGTTGATATAAAGTCAAAGAGTAAGGTCTTAGTTACTTAGCGTGTACTTAACAAGATATAAAGTACATTTACAGCATTAGTTGCTTAGCTACAGAGTTACAAAGGAAAACCAAGACAGATCTTAGTTCAGGACAGAAAAGAAGTTCTCTGCAGTGAAGGGGAAATGGAACAGTGTTAAAGTCTGGGCAGACACTCAGCCAGTGAATAGCAAAAATTAGCTGGAAAAGACTTTCAATGATCTAATGCAGGAATGTGTGTTGGTCACTAAAAATCCAACTACTACAACTTTTTCTAGTTCCTGTTTTCTTCCAGATGTCTGGGGACCTTATTCCTACTTCCTTATTTAAAGTGAGACATCCAACGCTATACATAGTCAAAAGGCATAAAACGATTATCTAAGCAAATTACACTTCAAAGCACTTCCACATACAGCTTAACAGTCAGTCTACATATTACAGGCAGGCAATGATGTCATTTCAAGAAATCTCTATTTCAGCAGTCTACAAGGGGGAGGGGCACAGTCCAACACACACGCAGAGGGAGGAGGGGTGAGGAAGGGACTCGCACTCACAACTCCCCCCCAACCCTTCCCGTCCCATGCGCACTTGCCTTCTCTCCCCCAGGCCCTGCAGCTTGGGGCGGGACAGCGCAGTCGATGCTCACGGGGTGGGGTGGGGGTGTCCCCCATCCCTCCTGCCTCTGGGCTTGCCCATCCAGGGAAGGAGGAGGCTGCGGACAGGGAGCTATTGTCTTCCCCCTAACTACGTGTTCTGTCTGACTGTCTCTCCAGCTGGCTGCCCCCTGCCATTAAGCCCTGACTGGCTGCACAGGTGCAGAAGTGTGGGAGACAAGCCACGGTTCTGCGCCTGTGCCGGGGGCAAGAAGCAAGGACATGGACACTGGAGGACGGGGAGGGCAGCCCAGCCCAGGGACATGGGAGAGGCGGATGCCTCCATGTCCCAGGCCCACGCAAAGGGCTGCCAAAGCAGCAGGGGTGGCAAAATTGGGGATAGCGGGCGTAGGGGGTTGTGGTAGAGCCCCGCCCCCCTGCTGCCGCCGCCATGGGGACGCCGGCAGACTGGTGAGGCAGCAGAGCCAGTGGGCACTCCTCTCCCCCGCCCGATCGATCAATCACTCTTCTCCCTGCCCGATCCTATCCGACGGGGGTGGAGAGAGTGAACTGGACAGGCGCTTCAACCCCCTCCCCCCCCAACTGCCTGGCTCTAGTGGGGATCATCCAGGCATCAGGGTAATTTAAAAGGAAGTTCCCTTAGCCAGCGCAACCCAAGCCAGCTGAGCTACACGGGGGCAGGGAACATCATACAACTTTCCCCCTGGTGGCTGGATAATCCTCACTGGAGCCTGGAACAACAATGCATGTGCCTGTCATAAGCTAAGTTCCATTGACTCAAAATGGGACTTTTAACGTTGTTATAACTTTCCTTAGAAAAGACAAAATGTACAATAAGAACCCCAAAGGTCTACTATGTGTCCTTTAATGTTTTAATCAATTATATATAATATATACATTGCAGAAACTCTGCAAAGCCCGTCAATACATCCCAACCCAAACCAGGAAGTGTTTGCTCTACTGACTCACTGAAAAGCAGGCGGTGTAAAATGAAAGTTTGCAAACACCTTAACTATAAAGTCGTGGCTGTGGCTCTATAATAAAGATCAGGGGGGTTGGATTCCTAGTCAGTCTGGTTCCATCTGGAACCTGGGACCCAACTCTTGTGCTATGATAAAAAGAGCTTGACAGCACTTGTGCTATGATAAAAAGAGGTCTTGTCTATAACTTTGGCTCTGGAACCCAGACGAGGGCTTGGTCTCCAGAACCCCACAATCCCAAGATTTGGGAATGTGACCATTTACATTTCTATTATGTTTTGTGTACTAGGTACACAATTTTCATTTCAGTTTACATTGCTAAAACCTATTTAGCAGTATGGTGACCCTGCTTGGGTCCAGACCCCTAATTTGGGAAGCATTTTCTTAAGGTGTTGGCCTGAATTTCTTCTATATATTCCCCTCCCCACCCCCTCCCCCCCGCCAGTGTTTTAAGAATTGTTTCCTAACAGCAGGTGGTGGTATCCTATTAGAAATTGACATTCTCTGCAGCGGAGTTTCATGTACTTGATCTGATGTGTTCCCCTGTAAATGCCAACAGAAAGGCTTAGGGAAGTGACAAGAATAATTAACATTAGGGAATTCCTTTCCAAGCCTGGATTGCTATTTCCTATGTGCCTAGAGCCAGATGGTGCACTGCTTCCAATTCCATGGGTGTAGCTGCATGGGTGCACGTTAGATCTGGAATGGGTAGCAATGTCTGCAACTGAAGATGGTTACTCACATATCTGCTTTTTGAGTATTCCATTTCCGTTTTTGTGCATTTCCAATTTTTCATTTCAGGCTTTTTGGTCATTTTGGTATTTCAGTCGCATCATTTTTGGTAATTGTGCATGTACAATATTGCAGATATTCCTGAAATCACATAACAGAAATCCCAAAGTAACCAAACTGAAAAAAAGAAGAAAAAGGCCAAAATAGAATAACCAAAATGGTTACAATTGGTACTGGTTATTACCTAAAATGCTGGTTTCAATTCCAGTAGTGTAGATTTGGCAGGCTTACCCATGTTTTCAGGTACCCTTTTAATTTCTAGTGCATACACTTACTGGCAAAGGTGGAGTAAGCACAAGGCCAGCAGTCAGGAGCAGCTCTGACCAGATTCCAGGGACAGAGGAATCCAAAGTCTTTTGTCCTCTTAGTATATACAACTGTCTGTGTACTGGTTATAAATTAGGACTGAAGTGAGCAGCAAAATTTTTACTCGTAAGTGATTTTACTGTATCAGGAACCAAGATCGCTTTCCTGGTTTCTCGTTATGATGCAATTTCTCAGTTCTTGCAATACCGTGAGCTACTGTACCAAGTTACCAACTTTCCACTTACTGTTTACTGCATACCACATACCATTCGTTTACCGCTTACTGCGGGTTCTATTTGACTTATGGATTTGTTATTTCTGCATTTGAGCCAATCGCTGTGCAAATATCCCACCTCTTAACCTTCCCCCAGTGCCCTTTAACCTCCACTCCAGTGTCTCCAATCAGAACTGTTGTTCTATGTTGTTCCCTTTGCTTTGACCAATCTGCAGTGGGGTTGCAGATTATGAGTAAAGAAATCTGCGTACCAGCCAACGAATGACAAGGAAGTACAAGGGAAAATGGAGTGCAAGAAATGCAGTATTGCATCAGTATTACCTCTTGGGATTTGAAATGGATGGCAAAGCAGTAAATGGAATCCCAGTAAGTGGAAAGTTGAGAAACAAAATGTCAGTCAAGAAATTGTCGAGTACCAAGAGGTTCTCGATTTGACCTAGACGTTATTGGGAAGTGGGATTTCAACAAGATTACTCGTTTTGGCAAAATCTCATTTCAGCCCTAGCATAAATGCATGATGGAGTTAGAGACCAGCAATCAGACCCAAAGCTGACAGGGACGAATTAATCTTGTCAGATCTGGGCCAGGTCAGGTGCACTATATGGACAAGCCTGTTGGGCCCATGCCAAGCTGGGCTCCCTAGTCGTGAGAAGACCCACCCTGTACAAAGCACTGCATTCAACAGGGTGTGTGACCATGTTGGAAAGTGGTGTGGGAATGCCGTAATTCCATCCCTTTTGGAACATTGTGAAGTCACGACACACCATAAGGGGCAGGGCCACCCAGTCACATTGGGCACGGGCTCAGAAGAGCCGAGCTACATCAGACTCAGGCTGTGAGCTATCACAAAGCTTAGTCTGTGATTGAAAAAAATGTGATGTCTTTGATGTGGATATGCACAGTGTTGTTGTTTTGTGCCTTTGTGCCAGGATCACAGAAAGAAACTAGAGTGGCAGGGTACAGGGGGCATCCCATGCAGCTGTGTATTATGGCAGCTGAGGTGTGGGTGGGTTGCAAGATCAGGCCTGAGGGCTAAGTCCTTGCATGGTCAGGGCTTGAGACATAAGTCCCTGCAGGATTGGGGCCCAAGGGCTGTAGCCTGAGAGCGGGTGGTATACCTGGGGGCAAGCCAGACAGGGTCTATAGAGTGCTGGGGTTGAGTCAGGAGATCATCCCGAGATATAGTGTCATCCAAGGGGTAAGCCAGCCGTGGACTGGAGCAAGTCGGGGTCAAGCCAGGAGATCAGTCCAAGAAGTGGGGAGCTCAGTGAGTATGGGCTGAGGCAGGATCAGGAGATGGGCTGCCTGGAGCTGGGTTTAGGCAAGAAGGGCACAAGGAGGAAGCCCAGAAGCTGGCTGAAATGTCTGGAGCCTACAGGAACACAGTTGAGCTGTTCTGAAGAGTTGTGGGACTCTATCAGACTATTATACACAGCTGGGAGCCTGTGTAGCCAATGAGAGGGGAGATAGCCGGGGAGCTCTGGGAGGCTCAACTGGACCAGTTTGCCACTAATGGCGCTACTCAGCTGGGGAGTGAAAAGGAACTGTAGAGCCAGAACCAGTGAGGCCCTGACACTCTGGCCTGTGGACCCTGGGAAATGATCGGCAGCTGGTTGGTGGAACTGGCTTTATTTACTGCCAAGATCCCAGTGATCTCAAGCAGGAGCAAAATCTGGGGATGGTCATAATGGAGATTTGCTGGCTGTGGTGCTAGCATAAGATCTAACACAGCAGATCCTGAAATTTTGCCTATGTGACCCTATTTTGAGACTTCTTAAATATAATCCTGTGTGGCCAGACACCAACACAGACTTGGAAAGTATATCAATGTTAATCAGGTAGTGATCTCATCCTCAGATAGCTCGACTCCACCTTGAGTAAAAACAAGAGTTGCCAACTTTCCTTAAGCTTTGACCCCAAAAGGGGTGGGGCCAAAAGAGATGGGCAAAGAGTCTGTCCCATCCCTTTCCAATGTAGCCACATCCCCTTTGGAGTGTCATGATACTCCACAGGGAGCAGAGCCACATCAGAAATAGGGTAGGAGTACCTCTTCAATCTGCCCCTTATTTACGTGCACCTTCCTCTCCCCCCTCCAAATTTCTCCAGGTTATCTAAGCACCAGAGAGAAAACCCAGAGAAATTGCAGCTTTGCCCAGAGACTATGCAACAAAACCTGGGTTAAATTCAGAGGAGAGATAACCCTAGTCCTGACAGGCAGTTTGGGAAGAACCTCTGATCTAGCACTGGGCTTGGAAATTACTGAGGGCACGTTTCCAAGTACAGATCAACCTGGCACAATCACACTGCCATGTAGCTTCTGCAGGCTGGAGTGCATGTGGATCCAGCAAGTGACTGCTCATTTGTCTGTAGTAGTTACCCTGTATTGCCCACTCTGTTCATATGAATTTATGGTAAAATGTATGTACCTCTAATACAAATAGGTACTTTGACCTGAAGTAATGCATGTCCCCCTCCCCCAATTTTTCCTGGAAGTATGCGCATGTTATGTGCACTCTCTGAGATAAATCATGGGAGGCCACGTAACGAGGATAAGAATTTGGTTTGAGCATGATTTCTGATGTCAACAGCTTTTCAGAGCAGAGGATTCCACTCTCCACTGTGCAGTTTGTGGGCTGTTATGAAGATTTTTGTGTCTGAATGCTTGTACTGGGTGACTATTGTGACTCCTGCTAGATCAGGGGTGGGAAACCTCAGACCCAGGGGCCAAATGTGACCCACAGCTATTTTTTATTTGGCCCCTTTCCAGTTCCTGGATCTGGCCTCTGGATCCTGTTCCTGCCCACAAACACAGAAAGGCTGAGCTCAAGGTAAGGGAGCACAGATGGAGGCATGCTCCCAATTGGTGTTTTTAGACAAGCACCTCCCCACCCATTACCCACTCATCGTGCATGTTGCAGGACTGAACTGGCACATTTTGGCACATCCAAAATGCTGCCGGCAGCATTGGCGCCATTTTGGAAGAGGGCAGCCATTCTGTACATGGATGGGGAGCCATTCCACACATGCGCAGAACTGCTCCCCTCTTCCAAAATGTTGCCAATGCTGCCGGCGGCATTTTGGATAAGGGTTGCACATGTGCAGAATGGCTTGGGTGGCCATTTTGAGCATGTGCACTGCTGGGCTGGCAGCGTTTCAAGTTTCTCCGGACCTGGGACCGATGAGGAGGAGAAGAAGGCCTTGCTGCCCGGCAGAGGAGCTGGCTCCACTGCTGGCAGCTGGGCCTCCTCTACTGCTGGCTGGTGGCGGGAGTTGGTTTTACTGCCAGCCGGCCAGGCCTTCTCCACTGCCCTGCAGCGAGCTGACTTATGCCACCAGCCAGCAGCAGAGGAGGCCCGGCTGCCGGCAGTGGAGCCAGCCCAGCCAACACCCCATCTGGTAGCCCAGCTCCATCCTCCGGACCAGCAGCTGTAAGGCAAGCAACTTATGGGCCCAGGGTGGTGGGGGTGGAGTAAAACTGGGCCCCGGTCAGTGGCGGTGTTAGGGACATGGATCCACACCCTCTGGGAATGGGAGTGGGGGACCCACCTGGGGTGGGTGGGTTATTTTGGTCCCGAATCCCTGGGTTTCGGCCAGTCAGTCCTTGGTTCTCTTTTCCATTGACTTCAGTGGGAAAAAGAACCGAGAACCGAAACGGAAAGACTTGCTGAAATTCAGGGATCTGATACCAAAATAAAACCAAAACCGAAATTTGGCCTTCTTGTGTCCCACCCCTAGTTTTTAGTCAATGTCTAATCATCTGTCCCATTTTCTCCACAAAGTGATATAACCTCTTCTTAGAAACTGTTTTGGGACAGACACAGCATCTTTCACCTTCCATGATTTTACAGGGGGCCCGGCTACCTCCAGCAAGAGGTGCATGATTTATTTTATTTATTTATTTAATATATTTATATCCTGCCCCTCCTGCAAGCAGCTCGGGGCAGGATATAAATATATGATGGAGCCTTCCTGATGTCCCACACCCAAAAATGAAACAGAACTTTCTTGATGTCTTTCCCCTGGAGCAGCTCTGCTACCAGATCTGGAGCTATCTGGTTCCTTCTCTGAGCAGTGATACCCACTAGTAAAGAGGTAAACAGACCCTCTTCAAGAACATTCCCTGTCCTCTTTTCTTCAGCCAGCCTCTTTTCTCCAGTATTCTTTAATCATGGTCCATAAACTTGGAATGGCCACAGGGCATCGAGAAGGAATATCTTTCTGTATTATGTTCTCTCGGGGAGCTTGCCAGAGTTGGATCTAGAGAAAGCTCCAGAGGGTCACAAGCCCACTATAATCTACTTCAGAGAGGATTTGCTAGCTTTAAAGCAAAGTACATGCACTCTCCCTCTCTCATTATAATACAGAAGTGACCTCAAGTGCATGACCAGTTCCAAATAGGCACAGAATTCCAAGTCAAGATTTCCTTCTTGCTCCCAGTGAATTATCTACCCAAGGTTATTGTCTGCTCATCAGGCACTAATGGACAAATTTTGCTAGTTGTTGACTTCTTCCACCTGTGATTGCCCCTGGGAAATCCAATACCCAAGAACTGTCACACTTGTAACGGACTACGTTTTATGTCACTGCTATGGAGGGAAATGGATTTTAGCAAGGTGAGCACAAGTGAGGAAAGAGCATATATAAAAATGTGTCCTGAGAGAAGCTCAAAGCAATGGACTGTTTGTACAAACGCTGAGCAGATAAGACCAATGTTGCAATGTCAACCAGGTCAGAAAAGCGCCCTTCAGCTTTTTAATTAGCTTTTAGAATTCAAATCCTATTATCACGAGGGCCTGCCTGCTCTGATTAATAACCTCTCCCCCTGCATAGTTTTTATTAACAAGCACGGCATCCAGATGACTGAATAGTACCATGCGGGATCATCCATGCTCCAGCGTTTCATTGGAGGTGACCCCAGCTCTTAACGTTGCTAAAGTCACAAGGGGAGTGAGCTTGCTGTTCTCATCCTTGTCCAATACAAATTGGCACTAGTAATTGCCGCTGCTGCTAAGTCCAAGGCTAAATTAGCCAGGGTCCAGAGGTGCATTGGCAGATCTGGCTGTGCATGTCTGCCTAGTACTTGTCGCAGTAGCACTTAGTACTCCAAGGGAGCTTGTTAGTCTGACATATTCCTGAATAGGGACATGCTCATGGGCATAACAAGAGAGGAAGCATGGGGAGACTGCCCTGTTCCAAATTTTCTGAAGGGGGAACCTTCTGTCCTCAAATTTGGAGCCACTGCAGTGGCCATCACAGAAAGCTCTAGATTTACCTCAGCTATGTGTCGTGTGTGCGTTTCTCCCTCTTCCCAGTAGCAAGAACAAGGGATCCCCCCTCATAGTATCTGGAAGCTCGGGGGCAAGGGCCAGGAGATGGGAATTCTCATTAGGCCCGTTAAGAGACATGTTGGGTGGGGCCCCAGTATATCCTGGTTGCTGAAGGAGGGCCCCTCCATTCCATCCCCTCCTCATAAGTTTTGAAATGAGTTTCTGGAAACCATACTTTATTTACACATCTGTTACTTGCAATTAATAATTTACTCATCCTGTTTTGATGTAAATTAAGACAATTCTTGTAGTTTCTGGGGGGTCCTCCTGAGTTTTGTTCCTGAAACAATTGTACCTCCATTCCCCCCTTTGGTCAGGCCTGCTCTGGGAGTTGAGGGATCAGGGGGTGTGTGTGTGTGTGTGTCCACCCCACCTCTCACCCTTCAGCTGGGATTCTTGGAACATCCCTGAGATCTTTTGTTTGTTTTGTAACTCAGGGAAGGGAAAACTTTTTTTCCATTTGAATTCAATTCCAGCCAGATTGAAGCTTAAACATCTCTGATGTAAAACCCCAAAGCTCCCTTCCACCCCCCTCCATGGGCAATGCTGGTTCCAGACAGCATTGTAAGGGTTCCATTGGGTAGCATCCTGGAAGCTCTATCACACACTAGTGCAATGGGGAATGCATGGTGCCACGCCACTCTCTATTCTCACTCACCACCAGGCCCACAATCCCAGAATCCCTCACATGGTTTTCCCCTCCACCCTCTGCCCACAGGTCTCAGGACCAGTCAGAGAGAGGAGAAGGACAGCGTGCTGGGCTGCCCTTGGAGTGCTGGCTTGCAGCCATTCATTCTCGTCTGTGAACATGCCAGGGCTGTAGGTCACGTCACACCAGGACTCCAGTCTGAAG
The DNA here is from genome assembly GCA_003113815.1 of Sphenodon punctatus. Classification (NCBI taxonomy): domain Eukaryota; kingdom Metazoa; phylum Chordata; class Lepidosauria; order Sphenodontia; family Sphenodontidae; genus Sphenodon; species Sphenodon punctatus. The sequence goes on from QEPC01005946.1 coordinate 1,030,626, forward strand.
ACCTTGGGAGAGTGGTAGGATGCCACCATCCCGCCACACTCCTCCTCTGCTCAAGCCCCACAGTAATGGCAGACTCTAGGTCCAAGGGCAGCTGGGAGCTTCCCCCCCCCCCCTGCAGGCATCATGACTTCTAAGTTCAGTGGGTTTTGCTTGGGGCGATACTGTTATCCTGGAACAAGCCCCGGTTTCCTTATTGTCCTTTTTCAATATCTCATATTGGCTGCTTTGGATCCAATCTCCCATCCAGCCCCACTGTAAGTGGGCATTACACTGTTTGCCTCAGCACAATTACACCTTCCAACACCACCAGAATTTGGCCTCAACATTACTTTTAAAAAATAAGACACATGCTAACACTATGACCCTTACTGCTAAACCCTGGGGGCACTAGGGCAGTTACAGCTTCAACTAACGCCTCTGTTACCCAGACACCCAGCTTCTGTGCAATACTATAGCTACCATCATCCATGTTACTGAGGTCATCTTCTACCTCGCTCTCAAGCTGTGTCATATCCTTGCCTCCAAGCTGTGTTTAAGGGCTGAGTCAACATGGTACGGTAGAAGTGGGGAACATTTTCCTCACACAGGCTGCTTTGAAAATTAGCACAAGCGCTGCAGGACAGATAGGAGTTTTGTGAGAGGGCATTTAAGGATCCAGGGTGGGAGAAGGAAGTAAAGGGTCCAGATAATGGATTATTTGGCTGTATCCTAATTCCTGGATCTGGCCTGTGGATGTGGCCCCCTGCCCTCAAGCACTGAAAGAGTGAGAGCAGAAGAAGGGAGCTGAGATGAGGGCATGCACTCAAGGATACAGGATGGATCCATGGAATCGATCCATGAGCGGAACCCTCCCATAAGACATTGCACAAAGCAGCACAAGGTGTCATGTATGATAGCCAAGAGACGAATGAAATGGCTGGGTCATGTTGCGTGAATGGTAGGATCAAGAATTGTAAAGCAGGTGAATTATGAAACAGGTGCCCAAAACATAAAAGAAAAGTCAGAAAACCAAAAAACGCGCAGGAAAGAACAGTTAAGGAGGACATTAAAAGATTGACATTAAAACCTTGCATGAAGGCAGAGGCCTCAAAGAATTGATCTAAATGGCAAAAGATAGTTGCTGCTTATACACCTGCCAAAAGGTGTGCAAAACATATCAACAGATAACTGATGACCACCCTTTCATCCTCCTGGTTCAGCCATTTTCTTGGCTTAGAACCATGTGCCTCTCATTAGCACTGACTCTAGAAGAGCTGAAATGGTTGACGACAGTGACAATGGCCGTTCTGCCAGCAAGGTGGACACTTATCAACTCTCATGATGATTCATTTGGGTTTCCATTCAAGAATGCCTTTCAGTACTTTTGTCAGTTGTCCCTCTACATGTGGTAATTTTGGTACTTCTAGAAATGTTCTTTTCACCATTTCCATTATTGTCGATAATTTCAGCTAATTTTATTTTTGCCCTTTTGTATACTATTGGCTAAAGGACTCTGACAAAAACAATGAGAAAACTGAAAGAGACAGAAATTAGCGGATGGAAATCCTGAAAGCAGTAAATAGGCAAAACTCATCCCAAAAGCAAAAATTCTCACAAAGAAATTGACATGGTTCCTCAAATGACAAGAATTTCCATTGATTTGGGAATGGCCAATTTGTTTCAGTGCTAGCCTCTGGTTTGCCAAGACTTGCTTTTGAGCCAGAGCAAGCCTTAGGAATCAGAACTTCCCCAGGGCTTTTGCAGGCAGGAGTCAATGGCAGGTATGTTTCAATTCCAGCTGAGCACAAAAAGGCATTCCCTTCCCTCACTTGGAGTCTGAGAAGATTAGCAAACCTAGAAGAAGGAAACTTCTGTGCATTTGCTGCTTACAGAAAATGAGCTGGTTAAGGAAGCTGGGCTGACCTTGTAGACTGAGGCCCATTTCATGTAGGGCTCTAAGGGCCAGACAGGTGAATTACACCTTTGCTTCCCCCACCCCTAAAAGGTGATGCAGCATCACAGATGGCTGTAAAAGTGAAAGGGTTAAAATGGGGGGAGTTGTGATGGGTACTTATGGGTTGTATGTACATTGCTCACTGGCCACATATTTTCTGCTGGCTTTCAAAGAGTCCTGTTCTCCACCGTCCTAAATGCCCCACTGACGCACAGCCCAGCCAAGCCTTTCAGTACCAGATGGAGATTTCTTTCCCCCTCACCCCCAATTGCCCTAGAGTGCAACCCAGATAACTGATGACCTTCACTGCATTGGAAAACCAATTCGAAACCAGCGATCATCTACCCCTGACCTGGCAGCTTCTTCAAAGGGACTCTGGGACCTCTGCAGGGTCTTTCAATATTTATTCATGGTAAAGTAAATCGGGTGCATGGTCTTCTGAGAGTTTCATCAACCTGATACTGAAATCAGAAGGATGAAAACCGGCTATTATGCAGGCAAGGTCGGTGCAGGCTGTACCTGTTCAAACCACTGCAGGCAGCCAACTCCTCATCTTGTATAATCCAACACAGATAAGCAACACCTTCACTAGTCGTGATACTGAGTCACTCACATGACTAGCTCCTCCTACTCTGCTATTAGTTTAATCTGCAGGTTCCACTTGCTGCCGAAGTATTAAGCCTGGTATTCAGTTTCCCCCTGTTCCAGTTCTTGGGACCTGAAAGAAATATCCTATTCCCCTTTCTCCACTTCTGCCAGTCTTTCCTTACCCCCTTTTAGTGCTTGCTGCACACAGTCTTGTACCAAAGATCCTCTTTAGCACAGCCAGCTGCTGCACCAAATGCAGCAGTTGTTACTGCTGAGGACGTGTGAGAAGCAGGGCAGAGGTTGTGAAGCATAGTCTGTGGTTGTGGTGGTGCTCATGTGCGTATCCTTGTGGGTGGACCAGAAAGAACGTGCTTACTTACTGTGTTGTTCCCCAAAGTAAGGAGAGAGGGTGTATACTGCCAGAAGGCTTAACATTTCCTCACCTTGCTGTTGTGGGGTGAGTCAGGTCAGAATATATGCAAACCTATGGGGGGGGGGGAGGGGGACATGTCCGAAAGGGGCGGGACAAAGAAGTTTAATCCGGGGGATTAAAAAAAGTCCCTTAAAAATTAAAGACTGGCAGAAAGAAAGAATAAAAATGTGCCAGATATATACATGTTAAGCCTGTTTTTCAATTTTCCTCTGTTCCAGTTCTTGAGACCCAGAAGAAATATCCTATTCACCCTATGTGTCACCCCAGTGTCACCTAGTGGATAAGGTGCTGGACTTCGGAGACTATGGTTTAAATCTTGGTTTAGTCATGAACTCACTGAGTGGCCTTGGACAAGTCATTGGGTGTTTAAAAACATGACGGTGCCAGATTTACCCCTTCTGGAGACAGGCTGCCACCGTGGCCGGGATTCCATCAGGCCCTCGAACTAACATGATGGGGGCCTGGCCACCAGAGAGGGTGGGGAGATGCATGGATGTGTGTCCACCCGGCACCACCCTTGCACTGCACCTAGCGTCCCGCCCCCTTCCTGACGGGTGGCTATGGCGGCCAATGACAGCTGCCATGATGCCCATAACTGGCAGGGACTCCGGACTGGGTCCATATTGTGTCCCTTCCCCCCTCTCCCTTTTTGTGCGGCCCTGCCTACTTCAGGTCAAAACTATGGGGTCACCCACACTCCACTGGTCTGCACTGGCACCACTTTACTCCTGGTTGGGCGGTCAGAGCCCGGCTGTGGTGGAGGCTAGTGCGGGTTGTGACTTGGAGACTTTCTCGAGTCACAGTCTGCACTAGCTGCCAGCATGACCGGGATCTATCCCGTGCCAAAATCTGGCACCGGAAAACTAACGTGACAGTGGCCCCTGTGGCAATGCAGGACACCGTCATGGAAATGCAACAGAAAACACCCATTGTCTCTCAGTTTTGGTTCTCATCCAACAGGGTTGTATGTATCCTTATCTCTCCTCTATGTTCCCTGTCCTTGTCCATTCTAGGAAGCCCCTCTAATGACAGCTGTTCAGGGACAGGCACACTGCTGGGGCTGTATAAGTGATTAATAATTTAAAAATGCAAGACTTGGGCTAAAATGGTGAACAGAGTTTGGATTTGTTTGGCTAGTTTCTTCTAGCCCTTGTGGTTGTGGAAGTGAAGTTTGAAAACATAATTGCAGTGTGCCAAAATGCTCTGAAATGGTTGTTTAAATCTCATGATTTCTAATCCAATCTTGTAATTTTGCAGGGTGGAGGGAGAGACAACTTGGGTCTTTTAAACATTGGGGGTTGGCAACTGTGCATGAATCTAAAATTAAACTAGAGGAAAAGAAGGTCAGTGGATTGGGACAGGAGGGAGGCACCAGGGCTCTGTACAAATAGTGTAACTATAGAGTGTGTAACTAACCAGAGCCAGGGAACATAGAAGAGTAAACAAGTGAAACAGAGCAAAGGAAACAATGTGTAATTCCCAGGGAAATCTCACTAGAGGGCGCTGGTCTCACACCAGCCAGACCATTTCTTTCTCTCTCTCCTTTCCTTGTAAACAACTCTTGAATAACTAATCTAGAAAAGAATGAGGGGGAGGAGGGATGAATACTGAACAGCGCAGAGTGTTATAGAACACCCAGCTCCCCGCCCCCACCTGAAAATACAACACAGAGCTGTTTTCCACGAAACTCTTCTGTCCCAACATGCAACAAATGAGTATCAGATAATGGGGATTCTTAGAAACAGGAGTGGGAGGATGGGGGATGGTCTGTTCTGGAATTTCCTGGGGAAAGGTAGAAAAGATGTGAACTGTAACAGATATCTGGTGATATGGAGCTCTTAATACTCTGCAGTGTTCTGCTGTCAGTGCCTCTGAGCAAACATCAGAAATCTTGAGCCCAAACCAAAACAATGAGATTTGATGCCTATGGAAGTGTGGAGGTGGGCTTTTAGCATCATTAAACTTAGCTCAATGTAACTATTGCAGCTTGTTTCCAGTGGTACCCATTGCTTGAGTTGGGTAGTGGATATTTTTCCATTCTGCAGGGCCCACACTGAGGCCACTTTCACACCTGCTCCCCCCCGGTGCATGTGCATATCATGGCTTCAGGAGAGAATGCGCAAGCCAGGATATGTGTGAGGTTTGGCTGGTTTGAAAGCACCCCCACGCGACTTCACCGATGCAAACATGCAGCGATACAGAGCAGGATTTCCTGCTCTGCATCTCTGCCGGCAAACCCGCGTGGGGGGAGGGGCTTTCAGACCAGCCGAACCCCGCGCAGATTCTGGCTTGTGCATTCCCTCCTACAGCCAACATATGCGTGAGGAGGAGGTCTGAAAGTGGCCTGAGACAGCATGAGCCTCGGTTCCTTTTAGTGTCTGGGCCACATAAAAGGTTTAAATCAGCTGCTGCCTCCAGCCAGAAGAAATAGACCTTTAACTCAAACTCCTGATTTGACTGCTGCCTGGGTTCAAACATGGCTTTTAGCCCAAATGCGTTGGTTACTTAAGAGCGTAATCCTCCACCATTAAAGTCAGTGGGAGTTTTGCTGTTGAGTTCTGTAGGTTCAGGATTGCACCCATTGGCCTCAACCACCAACCACTTACTCTTCAGTGGGGCTACTTATGAGTAAGTGGTTGGTTGAGGATTGTGGCTTTAGTGTCTGAATTTGTAAGAATGAGATTACTAGCTTGTACAGCATTAAGAGAGAGGGGGCACAGTGTGTCTTTGACTCTTGCCCAGAAAGAATGCTTATTTAAGAAACTTGGGGGGTCTACCTATGTCTGCCTACCACTGTTGGAGATTGTGTGCAGCACACTCTTGGGGACTTAAGGGGGCCGTCAAAAAAAGGTAGGGGGAACTAACCTTCCTGTAATTCGGGCAGTGAGCTTCCCCCTGCATCAGGGATGATACAGCACCCTTACTATTCTTGCTTTCAAGCTATGTGAGTCAGGGGCGGAGCTAGTTTGGGATGGGCCCAGTGACAAGAAATGTCCATGGGCCCCTCCCCTTTTTTTCCTGCCGGTGGTGAAGCCGCCGGCCGGCCTAGGGGTGCTGGGCTGCTGGTGCTTGGGACTTACTTGCTCTCTGCAGAATCTGTGGCGTGCTGCTGGTGGCCTGCTGCTGGGCACATCAATTGCTGGGGCCAAGCGCAGCCAGCAGTAGCAGTGCCATTGCTGCCCCGGCCCACCTGACCAATCCTGGAGGCTGGGGGCTGGTTGGGCAGGCTGGTCCGGCTCGATGCAGGGAGCGCTGGAGTAGGAAGGTACCCGGCGATGATTCTACTTATTGAGTGGAGCCGCCGCCAGGCATCTTCCCGCTTGGGCTGGGCCTACCTCGAGCCAGCCCTGGCCAGACCCAGTTCGGACTGGTGAGGAGGACTCCTCCTTCGCGATGCGGCACCAAAGGGCAAGCTGAGCTGCAAGGTTTGTGAGCATGACCTGACCTGATGCTAGGGTGGCCATCCCTCCCCTTTAAAAGAGGACACATGAAAAATACATGTTGCAGGGCTGCATTGCTTCCAGTGCAGCCCTACACCATGTATTTTTCATAAGAGTCCTCTTTTAAAGGGGAGGGATGGCCACCCTACCTGACAAACTGCTGTATGGGGCCCTCCCTGCCCACGGTTGCAACATTGTGTCAGACACAATAGGCAGGGAAGGACCCCCAGCCAGCTCAGGTTGCAATTTTAAAAAAGGAAAAAAGAGTGGCTAGCTACCTTGGATATTAGGCCCCCAGCCAGTACGGGTCCCGGGACAAATGTCCGTTTGTCCAATGGTAGCCATGCCCCTGAATTGTGAGTGCATCAAAATCTTGCTAATGCAGAGTAACCAAGAAGTAGATTGTGAACTAGTAGATCATAGTCTTGTCTCCAGTAGATCACAGTGTGGAGAGGAAGACCAGCCTCTCGGAGATCGCCTTTAGGGAGGAGAGCAGGATCTGCTTCTCAGGGAGTGTCTCCAGCAAGAAGGCAGGCTTGGAGTGCTCCTCTCCATTCTTGAGATCAGCTGCTGAGGTGGCCTAGAACTGGGAGCCAGCAGTCGGAGAGGTCCTGGCTGAGACTAGATCCAGTGAGAGGCGTTCTGGTAGATTGCCTGAGGTTGATGCCTGGATTAAGTTGATTGCGCACACCATAAATTGGCCACCCCTGTGCTAGCTGATCTCCTAGATTGTAAACCCATCAGGGCAGAGACCTGGTCATGCTGCTTCAGCACCAGGCACATTGCCCGTGCTATATCAATGAGTTGTTGCTCTAAGTACAAATCAACAGTGCTATTATTTTTGTATTAATAATTTAGATTTCTTAACCTGCCCTTCGCTCAGGACACACAGACAACAACACAATGTGAGTGCAAACATGACTTTAAATACATCAAAAATAAAACCCCATACAAATATAAACTGTATAAGAATATAAAATCCCTATTAAAACAGTTCCCCAGACCCTGCTAATTTATTTATTTACTTAAATGTATACCTCCCCCACCCTTCCCAAATGACTCAGGGCAGCTAAATGCCTGGCCAAATAAATAGAGCTGACACTGCCCATTGACTTCCATGTAACTATGCTGATTTATGCCAGGGAAGGATCTGGTTCACAAGGTAGACTTCAGCTTCCCCTAGAGCTAGTAGTGATGGGAGGCACGTGATGTGAATGTATTTAGTGACTGCCCACCCTTCCCTGAAGAGCTGGAAACAGTGGCAGGGCAAAGTTTCCCTTTAGATAAGAAAGGGGAAAGAAGCCGAGAACAGGGTTTGCACTGGAGAGTTTTGTTCAGACAGCTAAAATCTGGGTGGCCTCTGAGGCTCTTTCCCTCTGTACTTTCACTCTTTAGAATCCTAAGGGATGAACAGTCACTCCTGTCTTTCCCACCCACACCTCTGAGCAACCCTGGCCTGAATTCAGGAGCAACCCCAATATCATAAAGAACTGAGAGATAAGGCAGGCACAAAGAATGGGCATGGTTACATGGTGTGTCTGCTGGAGGCTTCTCTGTTAGCCTTAGCATTTGAATGCCCAGCATTGCAAACTTCCTTTTAAAAGGGGGGTGGGGTGGGCAGAGCAGTGGGAAGACAATTCACAGGATGGAAAAATACTGGGTAGCTCTTCTAAACGCTGTAACCATTTGTGTACCTCAAGCTAGAATTGTCACTCTCCCTAGGACTGGGCTCCTTAATCTCTGCTAGCCACTGACACCCCCAGCCATGTGGAATCTTATCTTCATAGAATAAAGTGTTCCTGTTAATTTTGCAGGGGAAGGAAGTAGCCGGGATTCCTTCCACTCACTGTTGAAAGACTCTAGATCCCGGATTCACAAACAACCCTCCCCGCCCCCGTTTCAGAGTGCGGCTTATTTTCGTGCCTCTCTCTGAAGTTATGTAAAAGCAGCTGCTAATGTAAACACTTTTGGAAGCGCCCAGAGTTGATCCTCCTGTCCCCGCTTTCCAAGAACCGTTGGGAGGGGGCACATGCAGCGGGCTCTCTAATCCTGGCTTCTTAGGGCGATGCTGACTGGTGAGGTTTGTCTCCCTCTCCAAAAAAACACCAAGTGGCAGCGGGCTTGATGGAGGATAGATCTCCCTGCAAAGCATGGAAAATGGAAATGCTGAGGATCCTGTGCTAGGGGAGCCACTCTGGGGTAAATAAACTGGTTTCATTGCTCGTTCTAAGCAGCCTTGCAATTTGCACGAGCAATCCTGCCCACGCATGGGGCGGGGCTGCTGCCCTGGCAGTGACAACATCCCGTTGCACCAGCTGCTTCTGTTGTAACTGGGCAAACTGGTGGAGAGAGGAACATTCCCCCCCCCCCTCAAAAAACTGGGAATGCTTCAGATCTCGTGATTGAATTGGATCAAGTTCCCCCCCATCACAAGGGTCTGCTGTGAGACCAGGCTCAGGTAGAGAGGGGGCAGGGACATGCACAAAGGAACTCTGTGTGTTGCTGCAGCCCAGCCTAAGGGGAATTCTGCTGCACTGATCTTGTTTTCTTCTCCCTGCTGAAGAAGGCGGGGTCCCTCAAGCCCAGCAGGAGCTCTCTCTTGTTTTCCTCTTTCTCTGCTTTCCCCTGCCAGCTCTCCCTCCATCCCCTCCCCCTTTTCTTTCTCTCCCTTTCTTTCTATTGCTGCAGCATTCTGTTGCCCGGTGGCTGGGTGCCATCAGCTGATCATGTCGAACTCACGTCTTGAGGAAGCCAATCACAGAGCTAGGGGGCTGGCACTGGACGGCAGATAAATAGGAGAGCAAGGCGCTTTGCTTCTTTAGAGCCGAGAATGGGAACTCGTCATTAAATCTGACCAGGCAGCGCATAGTCTTTTTCTCTCTCAACCTACAGCATCTTTGCTTCACTTCTTCTTTTTCTTCCTCCTCCTTCTCCACACTCTCCAAGGTAAGCGGCTAAGCCTGGTCATATCGGGGGGCGAATTTTTCAAAATCATCCATCCAGGTAGACTTGACTGCAATGTTATCCCCCCTCCCCCCCCCCCCCTCATCTCTCTCCCATTGGATGTGGGGTTTTGCTGCAGGAATCTGTGCTGTCAATTCTGTGTTAACTCGGTGATGGAGAGTCTGCTACGATGCTGTTCACAAGGGGAGGGGGCGGTTAGATGTGACAGCTAGCCGCCCCCCTCCCCTTGGATGTGCTTTTTTTTGCAAGAGCAGTAGGCTCTGATTGAATGAATGGTACTCTTTCATATTTGAATGCAGGGTGTTCTGGGGGGATTTAGGAGGGTATTCCTGTATGTGCTGTTATCTTAAAATACAGTCTGTGGACTTGGCTCGTTTTTCCAGATGTCTTTTGTTAATTTTGTTGTTGCCAATCAATCCTAATTCTAGCAAGAGAGATTCCTGCACATCTGTTGCTGGCAAACAATGGGAAGTATGTGTGTGGTACCTCTTTATTCTGCTGCCTGAGAGAGAGATGGCACCTCTTTCTAGCCTGCTCTATTTGCTGCTTCCTATCCCAGGGGCAGATACTACAGGGGAAAGCTCCTGTTAAGCTTTCTGTCCAGTGAAAGGGGTGGGGGGACTAAGTAGCTTTGGCCTTTCTAAGGGTTGCCTTTTTCCTGTTCTCTTTGCTCCCAGTTCTGGAACTGTTTGAGAAAGGCACCCTTTCCAGGAGTGACAGTCTCCTCTCAGTTCTATGACCAAAAACCAATATGAGGTGGGGGTCAGGGCAGGAGTGTGCTTGCTGGTTGGAAAGCAAGGGGAAGAAGGGTTGTGGTGGAAACTTTTGCAAGGACAAGTTAAGTGACATTGGATGGTGTGTAATTGATTGGGGGCTTATTCCAGCTCTGTGATGTAAGGCTGGAAACAGAGGGCACAGTGATCCTTTCCCTTTCTAGGATTGCCCTTCTGACCAATGGTAGGTGAAAGGCAGGGTCAGGATTCTGGTTCTGCAAGGCACCACTTAAGACACTGAAAGTGCCAAGAGTCTGATAAGCCCTTAAGTCTCTCAGTAACCCTCTCCTGAGAGAATCTTGACCTAATGCCTTGGAGCCCCACTAATAGACCAGAGCCCCGCTTGTGTCTGTACAGGGTCTCATAGCTACTACCAAAAGATGACTCTTACCCCAGCTGAAAAGACTGTGATCTAAACTTTCCTATGTATTATTGGGAAAGGGCTTTCTAACTGCTGCAAAGCTTTAGAGGTTGAGATTGGAGGTAAACTTGTATCCTTCCTTTTGGGATTGGGGAAGAAAGCACCATGTCTTGGAGTCAAAGAGGCTATTTGCCAAAGAGGAAGGTATAATTGTATGCCTGGGAAGGACCCACAAGGGTCATGTAGTCTAGCTCTGCCTCCTCCCTCCTGCTCCAAGCAAGAATTTTGTCTGCCTATAGCATTGCAGACAGATGCTTCTCCAGTTGGATTTTGAAAACATCCAGAGAGGGAGATTCTATAACCTTCCTGGGCAACACCATTGCCTGACTGCTCTTACCATTAGGGAGTTTTCCTCCTGTTTAACTGAAATGGACATTTCTTGCATCTTAAGCCTATTCTCTCCTTTTGTGACGATGTAAAACAAATATTCACCACCTTCTTTGTCGTCCTTCTAGATATTTGAAAACTGCTTTTAGGGCAGACATGAAAACTTCTATCAATAGACAAAAGGTGATGAGTCACAAAGCACTTGCTCCAGAGTAGCCCTATTGAAACCCTATGTAATTCACTGGGGCTATTCCAGAGTAAGTGGGTTGTGGGCAAAGGGTGTAGACAAGTCACTTGAACAGAATGGTAATTTGCACCCTCTGAATGGGCTGCAGGTTCAAACCATCCCTGATAAAAGCCTCCCCTTTTCACCTTAATGAGACTGTCCTCTTGTCTGGGATGACTCATGGCTAAGTATTTAGATGTCTTTCCTGATCAAAGATTACTACTTTGCCTGGGGCTTTAGTTAGGAGTCCCTTTCAACTCCCTCTTTGTTTGATGAGTCAGTGTGGTGTAGTAGTTAAGGTGCTTGGCTTGAAGCTGCAAAGCCAGGGTTTGAATCCTGCCATGAATGCCCTGTGTGGCTGGACAAGTCATAACCTCTTGGCCTCAGTTCCCCATCTGTAAAATGGGAATGTAAGAACCCGTCTCCATTAAAAACTGTAAAATACCAGATGCACTGTTGGTGTTACATAAATGCTTAAAATAATAAGAGTTGATTGTACAACACTCCGGTAAGAGGCCCTGACTGTAGCAGGAAAGGATTATGTTTAAAATGCCAAAAGCAAAGGTTCTAGGCCAGGCATCCTGTTGGGTTGCAGACCAAGCTGTAACCTGCTTACAGCAGGTTAAGCACCGTGGAGAATGCAATTCTGCACTTCCTTGCACTGCATTCTGTGCCATGGAAAGCTTTGGTGTTGCTGACAACAGGATGGGCTGCCTCTCTCAGAGCCCTTAATGAATCCATCAGTGGAATCCAGTCCCTTGTGGTGCTGGTGGATTAAGGGACAACTACTTAGTAGATGACGTCTTGGATATTAAACTTGTAACATGTTAGGAAGTCACAAAACTTTAGCCATCTGGCCTTCTGTGGCATCCTTGATCTTCCATATCTATGGATCCCACTGGTATGTTTTAATTTGTATGTAGAGAGCCACGTCTTCAGCTGGCGTGAATCCATGTTGATCTGCATTACTTTCCATGAAGCTATGTTGACACTTGGACTGAAGAGTTGTTCCATGGACTATAATCTGCTCTGGAATGTTATGATACTTCAGTGCCCTACACTCCATTGCTCAGCTAATGGAATAGAATGTATCCTTGAAGATCTGCCAATCGCTCACGTTCAGGGCAAGGAAACTTTCACAGCTAGCTCTTTTCTCCTTCACCTTGCAGGACTCCTGTAACGCACCTCACAGCCATGGCCACCTCGGCAAGTTCCCAGCTGAGCAAAGCTATAAAGCACATGTACATGAAGCTGCCTCAGGGGGAAAAGGTGCAAGCCATGTACATCTGGATTGACGGGACTGGGGAGTTCCTGCGCTGTAAAACCCGGACACTGGAGCATGAGCCCAAGAGTCTTGAAGGTAAGAGGGCAAATAGGTTCTTGACTTCATCCCAACACAGGCAAGTGGGGGTGGAGCTAGTTTGTGGGAGTACTGCGAGCAGTGCATGGCCATTGGGTTGGTGAGGGCTGGTTCCCACCTGGGTGGAAGCTGCTGATTAGAATTTCTTGCTTTACTCGTGAAAGGCTCTGATCTTCTCCAGAGATGTAGTATCCTGCTATCACGAAGACTCCCTTTGTGACCATGGGAAAGCTTTAGAGTCGCCGTGCTCATATTTGCACAAAAACAGCACTTGCCCTGCCTCACAGGGGTTTTGTGAGGATCAAGACCAAGGTGCTCATGCACATTAATGGTGCTTGTGATGCATTAATGGGCATCCTAAATACTGCAAAGTATCCCATCTCCCTTTTTGTGTGAGCACCTCACCTGGGGTAAAAACAAATGAGATGATACCCCACACCAGGTGGGTGTTTAGTAGGTGTCTGCTAGATGTTAACCCACCTTGAGGGCTGCACAGACTGAACAGACTCCAGCAGGCTATCGTCTCGTCTGAAAATGCCCTTCGACTGAAGGGATAGAGGTGTGAATTGCCAGTCAGGTACGGAATCTGGTGTGTGGCTGCACCACATGCCCACCTTGCTTGCTCACCACCTGCAGAACCTCTCTTCTTGGCCAGAAGCTGGTGGTAGGAGGTAATGAGACCTCTTGGGTGTAATGATGAGCCTGCTTTCTCTGTGCCCTGAAGAACCGCCACCTGTCCCACAATGATAGCATTAGGATTTCCTCAGAGGTTGCTATGGTGCTGGCCAGAGTCCCTTCTGATACAAAAAAGCATGCCTGACCAATCAGAACAAGTTTTTTGAGGGAGTGGCTGGCACAGCTTGCTCAAAACCCCTCCAGCACATGAAAGAGAATAATGCTGCCTGGAGGAGAAATTAGCCCGGCTGCTGCTGTTTCACACATGCTCCTGGCAACCAAAAAGGGAATCCAGTGAATTGCACTGAAAGGACATGGGTGGAATGAGTGAGATTCACCTTGCCCAACCAAGAGTGCATGGCTGGATCAACGTTAACTGGCAGGTCTATTGTGTTTTCACCACTGATTCCCTTCAATGATCCTCTTGTGCAGCAGCACCATTCTGAAGGAGTAGATTTAGCTGTTGCTCTGCTTTTCATTCCAGCAGGTAATGGGCTTCCTCATTCCTTTGACTGTGAGCATCTCGGCTCTTCTCTGTTTGGACTAGAATCTTGGTGGAAAAAGTTCTGGGGTTTCAACTTGCTGTCATGTCCTTGCTGCAAGGGAGGAGAGTGCTTTCAAGGTGGTTCAGTTTGGCTATTGAAATACAAGCTCAGCAGCCTTTGCGAATGTCAATCCTTAATTGTCTGGAGTGGCAAAAAAAAGCCTTCTGTCCTGCCCTTTTCCATCGTTCTTGGGAACCAGAGCATCCATAACCAGGCTGACTTAATGAACAGCTTTCTTTCACAACAGTAGTCTTGAATTGGCTTTCAGACTAATCTCTGTGGTTATGGGAAACTGCTGAACTGGTGTCCAAAGAGGTCTGTCTTTTTTCCAGATCTACCTGAGTGGAATTTTGATGGCTCCAGCACCTTCCAGTCAGAGGGCTCAAACAGCGATATGTACCTTATCCCATCTGCTATGTACCGGGACCCTTTCCGCAAGGACCCCAACAAGCTGGTTCTCTGCGAGGTCTTGAAATACAACCGCAGGCCTTCAGGTATGGAGCAGCCACTCCACTGCACTGTAGTAGATCTGTGGAAGAGTAGGGGGCACAAGAAGGTTAGAGAAATGAAAGGGTAACTGTAACTAGAGTAGTTGGAAGACTTACTCAAACACTGTCAATGCTTTTACATTGTATAAGATGATCATAAGGATGGTCCTTGCCTGGAGAGCCTAGAAATGGAGAATATAAGACACTGAGGAGGGAGATAAGTTAGATTCTTGCTCTGATCTAGCATTGTTTCCTCAATGATGGATGTGAAAATGCACTATGGGTTGATTGCAGGTGCTGAGGAAGCAGACTCTAGAGAAGGAATTCTAATGCAGAGCGATTAGGAGAGCAGCATAGAAGAAATTGCATGGAGAGGAGTAGGACTAGGAAATAGCAAGTTGGTGTCATTGGCAGAGGAGTGGATAAAAATCCCTAAATGGAGACAAGCCACTTCTGTATACCAGCAGTGTTCTGAACCCAACACTAGCAGAAAAATATTCTGCAGTACAGAGATGTATGACCCTGGCACCAGTATAACCCAAAAAAGGTGGAACCCAGTAGCTGGATGATGTCCTGACGTTTTGGATCTGGAATAGGCTGGTGATGACAAATACCATTTGTAAAGCAGAATAATAGTGAGTCTCTTTATTGGTGAAGGGAGTAGAGTTGAATGGTACCACCTTATTACTGTCCTGGGTTAACAAGGAGATAAATCTGTGATTCATTATCAGGGTTTGCAAAAATGTCTTGCTGGGATGATCGGTTTGGTTGCCCTGAGATGTTCTACAACCACACAATCTTCTTCCTGTCAGGAGGCCAGTACATCGAACTGCAAAAAAAATCAAGTGCCTCTGCTCTGCCAATGCGACTTGTTCTTGAGTAGCTGCAAGTGTTGAGTCTCTGGTCACATGCACGGACAGTCCAATGTGTCTCCTCTACTTTCTTCCTTTCTCTGCTGGGAAGGAGCAACCAAGTCAGCTGCTTCATTCTTTCTGTGCCAACCGTGGCATCATCCAATCCTCTTTCTAGAAGAAACATTGAGTCCTCAATGTGTGCATGATGCATCGTATTTATTACTGTTTTTATTTATATAATGCAGCAGTGTACCTGGCACTTACAATTAATACTTACAGAAAGATCCCTACCCCAGGGGGCTTACAAATTTAAGCGACAAGGATACATTTGAGGTTGAAAAGTTGTAGGTGTCTTGCACCCATGATATGGTGGTAACCATGATGCAAACTTCCTCCTGAAGTTGGAAGATGACCATCTTCTTCCAATCCAGTTGTAGGATCCTTGGTTCAAAACGTTCTGATTCCATAGAGGGCTGGATCAGGAAACAGTCTCCTGAACTGGCTATATGGAAATGGGGCATTGAGCTGGAGCACTGGAAAGCCACTTTTTTCCACAGTCTAATAACAAAATAGGCTGTCCCATTAGAGCAACTTGCTGTAATTGTTCTTCAGTGGGGGGAATGTCCATTGACTCTAGCATTCATAAACTGATTATGTTTGTTTCTCTTTTGTTCCAGATTCAAATCTAAGGAACACCTGTAGACGGATTATGGATATGGTGTCTAATCAAAACCCCTGGTTTGGAATGGAGCAGGAATACACAATTTTGGGTACAGATGGACATCCGTTTGGCTGGCCTTCCAATGGATTCCCTGGCCCCCAAGGTAAACTTTCTAGCATTAATAATCAGAGATAAATGCTTAACCGAAAAACCATAATCTTATCAATCACTAGATAATCAAGATGAGAGAGATGAAGTATTTAAAGCTCCAGAGAAGGCCTTTATGGTCCAGTTGACAGTATGCTAAATTTGATTCTGGAAGTCCTGTGTTC
Source organism: Sphenodon punctatus (assembly GCA_003113815.1). Classification (NCBI taxonomy): domain Eukaryota; kingdom Metazoa; phylum Chordata; class Lepidosauria; order Sphenodontia; family Sphenodontidae; genus Sphenodon; species Sphenodon punctatus. Next base: position 1,046,646 of record QEPC01005946.1, read on the forward strand.
CAGTCCTGGCCAAACTGGGTGACCTTGGGCAAGTTGCTGTGTCTCAGCTTCTGTTCCCCAACCAGTAAATGGGACTCTTACTAGTATTGAGCTTGATCAGACAGTACATGTCAAAGTTGCACCAATTGCATCCACTGACCATACTTACTAGGATAAAGGTGCAGGCGACACTCTTGCATATATTAAAATATAGTCTTAAGACTCCTGGATTACTTAAGGCATGCCTGAAAATTTTACAGAAGGTCCTTGACATAATAGTCCAAATTATTGCTCACTCAACTTTCAGTAAGCTTAAGGAATGCAAATTAGCCTCTTATGGAGTAAAAGTAGGAGCAGAATAAACTTAGGCCATACACCCTACAGGCTTCAATGGGACTCCTCCAGAGTAAGTGGATTTCAGCTTTAGTACCTTTCTAACAATTCTCATCTGAGCATCCTCCTCTGTCTCTGCTTTTTGCTGAACCTTGTGGGAACATGCCTGAAAACATTGACCTTTTTTTACTTCCTGTGCTGTTGCAGGTCCATATTATTGTGGAGTAGGGGCTGACAAGGCCTATGGCCGAGACGTTGTGGAAGCCCACTATCGTGCATGTCTCTATGCTGGCATTAGTATTGGAGGAACAAACGCAGAAGTGATGCCAGCTCAGGTAAATATTTGAGCTTCATACCAAACTGGCAGAGAGGCACCAGAAGGAAGCTTGCACTGGTGGTCAGTCTGTTTCTACTGTGGGGTTTTGCAGAGGTCCAGAGTGTAGGAGAAGTGGGGTGAACAGCATCTGGCAGAGAATGGCTTCTTGTTGGCCGGAGTCAGAAGTTCTCTTATGCTTTCTCTAGTGGGAGTTCCAGGTGGGCCCTTGTGAAGGGATCCAGATGGGAGACCACCTCTGGATTGCACGCTTCATCCTGCATCGGGTGTGTGAAGACTTCGGGGTAATTGTGTCCTTTGATCCCAAACCCATTCCTGGGAACTGGAATGGAGCTGGTTGTCACACCAACTTCAGCACCAAGGCCATGCGAGAAGATGGAGGCCTCAAGTAAGTATCCCATCTACTTTGAGGAAGGGAATGGGCAAGGCTGAGACACTACTTGAGACTGCAGTTCTAGGGAGGTGGCTACATAGGCTGTGCTGTTCAAGGGACTCTGACTCAACTGTCCAAAGCGTATTGCATCTTGCCCAAGCAACTGCAGCTTTCTTATTGCATCTGAGTGATGAAGACTCCCCAACCCCTTCCTGTTCTAGCACCTGGTACTGGCCCCTTCCAGACCTATCCAGATAGAAACCCGAATGTAGGTTAGGTGTAGGTGACTAGAGCTTGCTTAACCTATTTGTCTAGTCTCTCCTAGCACTGCTGTTGGCACTATATTAACAGTAGAATCGTGTCTGAAAAGCCTCTGTAGACCAGGCCAAACACTGTAAATGGGATTTCATGCTGCTGTACTTGCTAGGAGGCCTTCACCATGGGGGAGATGGTAAAGAGAAGGGCAGAAGTGACTTCCTTTATACATGGGACTTACAAAGGGAAAGAGCTGTACTTGGTTAAACTCTGGAGACAAGGGCATTCTGTTAAGTTTGGGCTTCTCTTCCTGCTCCTTCCAGCATGTTGATCTAGTGACTTACTACTTGTGAGTCTGCAAGGGTCCTATATTAGACATGGGCACCCAAATATAACTAATTCTAATTGACTAGAGTACTCTTGATCTGGGTAGGCACAGTGAGATCCTTTTGAGAGCATTAGAGAAATGTCTCTTGTAATTGATCTGCTCTGCACCGGTCCAAAGTAGTTGCAGGGGCAGGCCCACAAGCTACAACAGACAGCATGGTCTCTTCAAAAGACCCCTTTAATGTTTCAATTAACATTCCTCATTGTTACCTAAAGGGTTCCTTCTAGGCTAACAGCTGGAGAGGAGAGGCTTCAGTTCTACAAATAAACCCCAAACCCAGTTTCTCCTTTAGTCCCCTGCTACAAGGATTCCCTCCCAGGCACGTCCTGACCTGGAAGCAGCTTCTTCAAAACTCCCTTCTCCGAGCTCCCCTGGTGGCTTCTTATAAAGGCTGGAGTCAGCTGATTTCAGTTCCAGCTGCCCACAATTGGTTATTCCTTTGCAGCGTCTTAAAAATCCCTTCAGCTAGGGTGCATTGGCCACAACGGGAGCTGAGCACATTAACCCTTACAGAGCAGCTCAGATGGATAACTTTCTGTAGAAGAGGCTCCCTATCAGGAGCAGAGGAACCAGAAGCCCCCATGCATGGAAACCAGAAAACAAGGGGTGAACCCTGTAGCAAAAAAAGTCATGTGGCTTTCAGCATGGAGTGCCAGGGCTTGGGGATGAGAACTCTTCAAGGAAATGGGCTGAAACTTTGGCTCTCTGCAGAGGGGATGGCAGGGAATGGATTCACCCTAATTTTCACACTCCATAGTAAGATATCGGTAGTGCAGCCAGGGCTTGCTCCAGTGTCCTAGCTGAGCTTTGGTGGTGCAAAGGCAGGTCTGACTTGCAGCTTTACCCTCTGTCCCCCAGGAATATTGAAGAAGCCATTGAGAAACTGAGCAAGCGTCACCAGTACCACATACGCACCTATGACCCCAAAGGAGGCCTGGATAATGCCAGGCGCTTGACAGGCTTCCATGAGACCTCCAATATCCATGAGTTCTCCGCTGGCGTTGCCAACCGTGGGGCCAGTATCCGCATTCCCAGAAGTGTGGGCCAAGAGAAGAAGGGTTACTTTGAAGACCGCCGGCCCTCTGCCAACTGCGACCCTTATGCTGTGACAGAAGCGCTAGTCCGTACGTGTCTCCTCAGTGAAACTGGAGACGAGCCCTTTGAGTACAAGAACTGAGCAGACTGTACCCCACCAATGCCCAACCCCCTTCCCCTCCCTAACTCCCCTTCTAGATGTAACTCTGAGGGCATGAGATGCCACATTGTTCACACCCCAGTCTTGTTTTTCTCTGGGAGGGGAAGCTTAGTTCTTATCAATGTTTTCTGTCATTCAGGAAGCAAAAGGGGGAGAGGGGCCCTAGAAATGAATTTTAACCACTGTTTTGTCTAATTCATCCGTACATCTGACAAGTTCCAGTGGCTTCCAAGGACAGGCAGTGCAATAGCAGGGAGAGGAACTGGTTAAATGGTTTACTCCAAGTCCTAGTCATGTTTTGGTAATACACAACTGGCTGAATCCTAGACCAATTCCAAACGTTAGGGTTATTTAAGAGAGAAGGGAGTACCGTACAGCCTGTAATTCATGCATGCAGGGGGTTCAGACCTCTCCCCTTGCTGGGCATTCTTCTGGCACAGTATTTTCAAGACTAAATGTTCATATTCTTTAAAATAAAAGAGCTAACCATGGGAGTTGGTAGCACTTTGATCTGTTGCTGGAAGCCACTTGATTTTTCCGTTTATAACACAGTGACATAGTATTTTTATATTTAAATGTAAAAACAAAAAAAAAAGTGTGTAAGAGAAACAAAATGATGGTGATCCACTAACTTGATTGGCTATAGCAGGCCAGGTTACTGAAGGTGCTGTAAGATGAAACTCTTGTCAGACTAGGTATGAGGAAGAAATTTGGAGGCTTTCTGAAGGGGAGAGAAAAGAGTGGTGATTTCAACACTGAGTGTTGCTCTGATTCTCAGCAAGTGGAGGAGGATGTCAATTTTACAGCTCGTGAGCTAGTAGGCAGTGATTTACGCCCAAGCCACAGGGGTGTGAGCAGGCTGTGTGCGACTGGCTGTGCAACTGAAATGCAACAAGGATTTTCTAAACTGAGTTGGCTGGTCAACTTTAACCTGTTCTTGATGAGGTCTCAGGAGGGAGGGTTATTTTCCAGTGGGATTTGCATGTCACTAAAGCAGGGCTTTTTGATAAAGAGAGAAGAAGAAGAAAATGAAACAAACTTTTAGTTTTTAATAATGTTTTTAGGGTTTCTAAAGTTGTACAGTTTTACAGAGACCATGGATGTTACTGTAGGTATGTCCTGGCACTCAAACTGCCTGCCACCTTGTTGGGACTAATCTAATGTAGGGGCTCTTCACCCTTACCTAGGTGCCCTCCAGGGAGAATGCTAGCAGGTTCAAACGTTCCGGGATTTTATACTGGGCTATCTTGGATGGTGTCAATTATATTCCGTTGCATTTGGACTTGAAAATAGTTTCTTTTATAATAAAAAATATGAACAACACTCACAATCTTAATCCTCTTCCTCTCTGTGGTTTATTGCTTTGAATAGCTCTGTACTGTTGGGTGTCCCAGGTGACTTCTGAATGGAACTTTTAAAGGTGGGGTCTGTATTGAGATGGGAATTCGGGGGGTGATGGGGTATTGGCTTAGCCAGTGGTAGGAGCTGATGTGGGGATCTGTCACTAAAAGCATGAGTCTCCATAGCTTAAGTTAACAAGCTAGGCTGGCCTCGGGGACTGGTGAAAACACTCATCCTTCATACGCAGAGTGGGATATATATAACAGACTGCTGGGTCAAGCATGTTCATTCTCCATTGAACAAAACTCTGTCCTTGACCTGGAGAGGCTCCCCAAACGTCAAGGATCAGGATGGGAAATCTAAAGGTCCTGGAACCTTACGACTGAAGCAACTTATTTTAGCAGGGGTTCCCAAAATATTGCCTGTGACACACACTGAGACTTCAATATAAGCCTGGGACCCCAGACAGAAACAAAGACCTGCCATGAATAGCAAATATACCTGACTTGGTAGCAGCATGTGGGATCTAGCGATTGTAGTTGGTGACAAACAGAACACGAGTTGGCAATGTGATGTGGCTGCTACAAAGCGAATGCTATTTTAGGCTGCATTCATGGAAACCTGGTTTAAAAGTCTGGCAAAGCAACTGCCTGTTCAGCGCTGGTTGATGACTCCCCTGGAGTGCTGTGCAGTTTTCAGCATCTCCATTTTTAAGGACCTCAAATTGGAACCGGTTCAGAGGAGGGCAACAAAGATGATAAAGGGCCTAGAAAGCAAATTCTGTGAGGAAAGGTTGAAGAAACTGGGTATGTTTAGCCTAGAGAAAATAAGACTTAAGGGGAAATGTAGTAAGTCTTAAACTCCCCCAAAGAGCTACCACCAAGAAGAGGGCAAGGAACTGTTCTCCATTGCCACAAAGGGCAAGACTAGAAATAACAGGCTCAAATTACAAGAAAGTAGACTTTGATTAAATATCAGGGGAAAACTTCCTAACGCTGTTTAGCAACTGGAGCAAGCTACCTCATAAAGTTGTAGGCAGTTTCTTGCTGAAGGTTGCCAGAAAGAGGCTTGCCAGCCATCTGATCTTGTAGACCTCTTGTATCAGAACAGGGGCTTGGGCTAGAGGTCCTTCCAACTCTAATTCTGTGAAACGTCAGTTGGGATTGTAACACCATCTGGAGATGGCACGACCTAACTTGGGAACCCAGCCTGCCAGTTCAGAAACTGTTTTTCAAAGACCAATCAATGGCCCAGCACCCATTGACTTTACTGGCCATGACTTGCATCCTATGTAACTGAAATGGGACTGTGTTTCAACATTGCTTAACAAATTTCTCTCCAGTTGCTTCTTCTTGAAGCACAGCAAGTAAACTTTATATTTATATATGCTGAATATATAGTAAATAAAAGGTGAACCATTGTCTAACAATGATTGGTCTTAGGAGTTTAGCAAATGTAAAAGCTATACAGTGCTGAATTTCTGGGGTTCTAGAATTGGGACCATTATAATCATTAATTTAACTGAGTTTCCTACATCTCCAGACTTGTAGGGTGGAATTTTACAAATACTACCCTTGGATAAATATACTCTATTGTGCATATTGCTGAAATAATCCCCATCTACCATTACTGGTAAAGCTCTGGGAGTGAGCATCCCAGATTTCTGGATGGATGCGCCAGATAAATATCCCAATTGGCATTATGAGGTAATGTCCAAAAGCCACAGTAGCACATGACATGCCTGGAAAAAATGAGGTATTCAGCACTCAAGCAGTGTCCGCACATGGGATGCTGCGGTAGTCATGACAACAGATCTTTTAGCAGTCATATTGTCTTCCACTGATAATGGCAAGCATTTAGGGTCTGAATATCTCTGGTCCTGTAGAGGGGGAAATGAGTCTTCTTCCATATAGAACCTATACAGCAGGGAGGATTTTTAACTTAAACTAGATGATACGTACAAAAAAGTCTTGAATGGATTCATGTAAAATGTTTAGAAACCTCTCTGCAAGCAATGCTATTAGTATATGCTTCAATTTTATCTCACATCTGGGCTCCTCATGAATCCACAAGCTGAATATTGAGAAATTGACAAGCATAGAGCCACACTGAAACCTGCTAAGACAGAAGTGCTGGGAGACTGACCTTTTAGCAAGTCAGGATTTCTGCTTTAAAAGTCTCTATTGTATTTGTGTCTTATAACATTTTTACAATTAGTACCAAATCTACAGTTCCTGAGCTTTAATTGGATATACAAGATGCATAGGTTATGCAATTGGAAGTACTTCCAAAAATTACTTTAAAATGAACTCAACTGGCTATTAATATATAGAGTTTTCATGTGGAAAGTCTATATGCTTGGTTCAGATAGATCCATCAGAGGGTGGAGCACAGAGCACCTGAGCATGTCAACAGACCTAGGGATGAAAGTCTGCCTGTTTCATATCCATAAACCATAACAAGTTTAACAAGTAAAGCCAGCTGCTCCATGGGAATGAGGGAGGGAAGTAGGCCTTGTGGAGGCTTTCATATTCTATTGGTCTGCTAGGCGATAGTATGCAAAAAGACTGAATATGGGGACTTTAGACTGAGCCCAAGTGAGTTAGGCACAAGTCACCCACTGAAGTTCAAACTCCCTTAGCACATCCCCAGCCTTAAAGAGCTCATCATTTAAATTTGCCAGACTTCCATCCAGCTGTGAAGGTTTCATAATTACATATGCTTTGTCTTTTCTCTCAGTATTTATTTCTTCAATTTATACTGAGATATATACAATTTATAGCTGGGAAGCTGCCTTGCTTAAACTTGACCACCATTCATAGGAGCTTCCCTGCTTAGTAGCTTCCTGGCAGGGGGAGGGGGGTAGTGTGTTTTTAGCGGTTAGTCCAAGGGAATAGAAAAGTAGGCACAATTTCTGTTTGCAGTTAGCAACCTTTCAGTAGGCACACAGAAAGGCCAAGAACAACCAGGGTCTCTAGTCCATGCATAACAAACAGGGCCATGCATGCATCTTTGGTTTTACACAAATTGAACCCATAACTCTGCTCTGCCTCACACCCAGGGGGGGCATCTGCTCCACTCCCACCCCACTTGTGGTGCTCCAGAACATCTTTAATGGGCTGCCCAAACCAGGGGCACCAGCTTAAGGCGGAGCTGCAGTCCGTGTGCTCAGCACACAGCCATTGCAGCTCCGCTTCTATCTGGGGGTTGCCCTGGGTAATGCCATAGAGTAGCAGGCAGCAGCCTAGAGCAGCGACCGATCCACCTGCAGCTCTATGTTGGGGGGGAGGGGGCCACCGCACAGGCCAACCATGAGCTGCTACAGTACCTGGCTCATTTAAAACAGATCCAGGCAGGACTGCAATCGTGCAGATGAAGGAGTGTACCCCCAGAGCAGGTCTGTGGGTGAGCACCCTACATCTGTCTAAAGACACCCTTTGTTACAGGTGTAGCACGGCAAAATTGGGGAAGTTCTTATTTGGCAGAGAAGGTTCTTTTGGGATGTTGCCATATCTAGCTGAGGTTCCACAACTATAGCTCTCTTCCCCTGGAGGTTCGGCAGAGCCTGATATTTTCCACATGTGAAGTTAGACCTTTTTATTTGGCCTGGTATTTGACACACAGGGATAGGGTTTGTGGTGCATTGGGATTTTTTAAAAGGAATTTTGGCATTTCTTATTTTTATATGCTTTTTTAATATGTTACTTTTTTTTTTTTTTGGCCTATGGCTGTAAATAAATAAAAAAACATATATACCTGCCCTGACCCTTCAGGAAAGATTGAGATATAGATTTAAATAAATAAAAGGTATCTAGATAGAAAGTCAATAGCTCCCTTTCTGTAGTCTTCAAGTCAGGAACAAGCACTTGGTGTCTATGCTGTTGTGGAAGTCTGGGGCTGGAAAAGCAGGACAGGCGATTAAGCCCTCCAGGGGCTTGTCCTCTGAAGTTTCATCAGCATTTGTAGGCCGACCCGCCTGATTTTATAGTGCCCCAGGAAGGAGCTTACGATTAATGTAATCAAATGCCTTCCCTTGATAAACACACCACTGGAGCAATCACACCGTCTGCCCATGTTCTTTGTTTTCTTGTTTATAGACAGTCCTGTTTTCTAAAGGGTTTGTCCCTTGTCCATTCTGGATGCATTTTTCTCAGGTATTTTTGAGAGCAGACGCTACCAGTGCTGGCCACTTTCACCCCCAACCCTGTAAGTCATGATCTCATGACTTCCAGGCGGGAACAGTGGCGTCGGCAGTGTGGAGGCGAGCGTGAGGGTTGGAAAGGAATCCTGGAGCTGCACTGCTGCAATGTCAGCAGCGATCCCAGCCCTGGCTTGTAAGTTTTAAAGGATGCTTCCTCCCCCGCACAGCACCTCTCAGCTGAGAGACGCTGTGTGGGGGGGGGCACCGTCCCATCCGGGACCACTGGAGAGCTCAGCTTTGCAATGATCTTACTGGGCTTTTAAGTTTCAAAGACTAATTATACACACGCGCATGTACCTCTTAGCTGAGAGACTCTGGGATGGGGAAATGCTGTCCCAACTGGGACCGCTGTGGAGCCCAGTTCCACAGCAGTCCTGATGGGATCTTGTACGTTTCAAAGACAGCTACCTCAACCCAACCCTCAGCTGAGAGGTGCAGTAGAGGAGGGAAGTGCCACCCCAGCCTGGACAGCTACAGAGTCCAGCTCTGCAGCAGTCCTAGTCAGGGCCTGTCGAGGCTGGCACAACCCCACAACCCCCCCCCCAAAAAAATAATAATAATCCCATGTCCTGTATTCTGGGTATGCGTCAGTGGCCATCCTCTTTGTTTAACATGCATTGATCTAGCCTGGATTGGTGAATACTTGTTACCATTAGCAAAACTCCCTGATAAAAGAGACAGTCAAATTAAAAAGAAGCTGAAATTTGGTGACCAGCAATTGTTGCATCACCAGATTTTAATCAAATTTATCTCCCTTTAAAATGATTTCAAAATCCTCCAACCTAAATTAAGTTTCTAATTATCAAAGTACTGTGTCAGTGCAAGCAAGCCCCATCCCTGTTACTAGGGATTGGGCTAGCACCATACTTTTAGGAGTGGAGCCTAAACTCTATTTCTGAAATCCGCAGAAGAAACCCCTTTGCATGTAAGATAAATCTTGGAGATAATGACAATTTCTTTACTCTTCAGTTTTTTGTTGCCACCTGATGGGGTCTAAGTTGTCAAGAGCGTTTTTCTTCAGAAACGAGCTGTTAAAAAGGAAAAACAAAAATTTGCAGAAATTTTGAAGCAGAATTTCCTTATCTTGTTTAATGTTTTGACCTAAACTCTAAAGCCATGATCCACAAGCCAGTTACACCAGAGTATTCCCTGAAAGTTTCTTTCTTTGGCTGTTTTTAGACGACATGGTGACATGCAGGTTCACCAAGTGAACACCGCCCAAGTGGCAGTGGGTGGGCATGCGCTCCCACAACCCACGTACTTCCACCCATCTCTCTGCAAGAAGCAACCAAAAAAACCCTGCACTGCTCCGTGCGGGGGCATGGTTGACCGTCAGGTGGATGGGGGTGCATACCAAGCACACACTCATCCACCGCCGTCTAAACCCTTCCCCACCCACCAGAAGTGCATGTGCGCTCCACCAAGTGCACATAGACTCCATCCCACCCCAGTGTCCATCTGAAAACAGCCTTTGCCTTCTGGTTTCTAAACCTTCAGGATGGTTTTGCTTCATGTTTTCTGCATAGCTACAAGGAGAAACGTTGCTAGCTAAAAGATATGGGGCTCAGGCCCAAGAAACTAATGAGGGAAATACTAAAACTATGCTTTGCTGCTCTGTCCTGGCCCGTGAGATCGAGGGCTCTGGGGAAAACACCACCCCTTAGCAATGCCCCTGGTTTCAAAGGCCTAGAAACTTGCTTTTTATAGGGAAAAGAAAATTGAGGTCCTTATCTGCAATGACATGACTCCATGAACTGGGGCTTTAAGAAAAACCACCAAACATTGCAAAACGCAGGATAAAATAATGAGAGCAAAATGTTAACACAGAGTGCGGATCAGTCTTCACTAAAGTCAATGAGGAAAGTTCTATTTTGATTTCAATAGATTTAGGATTGCACCTATTGACTATTATAATAATACTGACCATGGTTAGACTATAGTCATAAAGGTATAATGTGCAATCTTCACACAGCAAAGTCAATAGGAGCTCAGCCATTAACTTTAATGATGACAGCATCACACTCTTATGCTTTTTTTAAATGCGTTTGTCAATTTCATTCTTATTTCATCAAACACAGAGCTGATTACTAGGCAAAGAAGGATTGAGGCAAGTGTTAAATTCCTTGACAGGTTGAGCTCTTGCCATTTCTGTATTTTTAATGCCATCAGAGTCTGATTATCCACAAGTCTCATGCTGTAAGCTGCCCTAAGTCCTTGGAGAAGGGTGATGTAAAAGTGTAAAAAATAAAGAAGTCTCTTCATGGATGATGTAACTAGAACCATCCTGGTAGGTACAACATAATACTAGGTCAATTATTCTCTGTGTACGGTAGAGTGGGGATGATTTTTTTTTCCTCCAGGAAAACCACTTGTTTTATCCGGAGTGCTCATTGTGAGCGTTCTCTGTACTTTTTCCTTTTAGATTTCGATAGTATCCTGGACTGCATCAAATAGTCAAGTATCAGTTCCCCCCACAGTTCTGTAAAGTGGCCTGATCTTTATGGATCTCTCACTAAATCAGCTTTCCTATCTCTAGTATACAACATTCTACCTCTGTATTCACTCTGATGTCTGTCCCAGAATACTGTAAGTATGGGGATCATTGTGTGCACTGTTTTGCAGCAGAATTTGCTTGTATTGTGGAGAAGACAAGAAGATAAAGGGGCTAGAACAAGGGTGTAGCTAGGTTGGAATGGGCCCTGGTGCACAAGATGGAATGGGCTCCCACTACACCCCTCCCAGAAGCAGGGATGGAGCATGGGGCCCCCTCATGGCCCCTGCCCATATTATAGCTACACGCTTGGGCTGGGGTTGCTGGGGCAGAGGGTAGAGGCACGGCTTCTTGGTCAGAGGCGAATCCTGAATAGATTCACCCCCAGGGACTTGGCTCTGTTACAGATTAATATCAGCTCTATTAGTTACTAGTCTGCCACCTGTTGTTATGTTTATTGTCTATCAGAGATCAGAAACAACACAAAGTATTGTAGGAATAACCAGCGCCACCCAATGCCTCTTTAGTGCCTTGTCTAGTCATATCCTGACCGTGTAAAAATTTCCATAAGCTCCTAAGGGGGTAAACCTAACTCCGCTGAAGTTACTCAAGAACTCACGTTGATTTCAGGCTAGGACTGCACCCTGAGGAACCGCGCTGAAATTAATGGAACAAGTCAAAAAGTGTAAATTCAAGCATGTGCACAAATCTTTGCAAGACTGAAGGTGTTTTTAAACGAGACGGTTCCACGCTCAGTGTTCAAAGTCACTCGTTTGATGTTGGTGTGTGGGGAGGCGCACTCCTGTGATCCACACACCGGCCACCCAGTCCCCACACAGAGCACTTCTGAAAAATCCAGAGTGCCCTGTGTGGGGATGGAGCAATCATGCGGGGAGCTGCCTGTGTGAAATGCTGAAGTGCGTGGATGTCCTGTCCCCAACCCACGCATTGCCCACAGACACCACCATCACCCCTGTCGTTCTTGTGTAAAAACACCCTGAAGTTTTAACTTTTGAACTCTTTGGCGCAGAGTCTCTATTTATAAGCAGAACAGGCCCACAGCTGCAAAGTATATGTATGACAAGGGACTGGGAGGAGAAGGGTAATGTGCCTGTGTTGAGGTGTTCTCTGTATCCAGAAGAGGAAAACGGCGGGAGCGGAAGATCCAATCTCAGTACAAAGAGCTAAAAATCTTTCTCCCCCAGCCCACTCACCTGTGTGAAAGCAGAGTCCTGTGTTTACACAGGTCTTTCATCTGTGTGAAAGAAGATCGAAGCTAAACGAGTTCTTTGCTTTGGTCTTCACTGCGGAGGATGTTGGGGAGATACCCATGCTGGAACCCTACTTTGTAGGTGATGAATTGGATGAACTGTCACAAATCAGCGTGACCCTGGAGGAGGATCTAGAGCAAATTGACAAGCTTAATATGAACAAATCACCAGGGCCAGATGGTATTCACCTCAGAGTTCTGAAGGAGCTCAAATGTGAAATTGCAAACCTACTAGTAGATTTGTAACCTAACGTTGGCATCTGGCACTGTACCTGTGGACTGGAGGGTGGCAAATGCAACCCCAGTGTTTAAAAATGGTTCCAGAGGTGATCCTGGAAACTACAGACCGGTAAGCTTGATGTCTGTGCCAGGCAAAATGGTGGAAACTATCATTAAGAACAGAATCACTGGGCATATTGATAAACATGGCTTAATGGCAAAGAGTCAGCATGGATTTAGCAAAGGGAAGTCATGCCTCACTAATCTCTTGGAATTCTTTGAGGGCGTAAACAAGCATGTGGACAGGGGAGACCCAGCAGATATAGTGTACCTGGATTTCCAGAAAGCTTTTGATAAGGTCCCACATAAACGACTTTTGAGAAAATTAAAAAGCCATGGGATAGGAGGTAGTGTTTTGCTATGGATTGGTAACTGGTTAAAGGATAGGAAGCAAAGAGTGGGACTAAATGGCCAGTTTTCACAATGGAGGGATGTAAAAAGTGGTGTGCCCCAAGGATCTGTACTGGGACCAGTTCTTTTCAATGTATTCATTAATGATCTGGAAAAGGGTGTTAAGAGTGAGGTGATCAAATTTGCAGATGACACCAAGTTATTCAGAGTAGTCAGAACACGAGCAGACTGTGAGGAGCTGCAGCAAGATCTTACAAGACTGGGTGCCTGGGCATCTAAATGGCAGATGAGATTTAATGTGGACAAGTGCAAAGTGATGCACATTGGGAAAAATAATCCAAATTATGAGTACACAATGCTGGGTACTAAGCTAGGAGTTACCACTCAGGAAAAGGATCTGGGAGTGATTGTGGATAATACACTGAAATCCTCAGCCCAGTGTGCCGCAGCGGTCAAAAAAGCAAATAGAATGTTAGGAATTATTCGCAAGGGAATAGAGAATAAAACTGAGGATGTCATAATGCCTCTATACAAATCAATGGTGCGACCGCACCTTGAATATTGTGTGCAGTTCTGGTCGCCCCATCTCAAAAAAGACATAGCGGAACTAGAAAAGGTACAGAGAAGGGCAACAAAAATGATCCAGGGTATGGAACAGCACCCGTATGAGGAGAGGCTTGATAGGTTGGGGCTCTTCAGCTTGGAAAAGAGACGGCTGAGAGGAGATATGATAGAGGTCTATAAAATCATGAGTGGTGTGGAACTTGTAAACAGGGAATGGTTATTTATCCTCTCAACTAGTACTAAAACTAGGGGACACTCCATGAAACTCACAGGTGGCAGAGTAAAAACAGACAAAAGAAAGTATTTTTTCACTCAGTGTACAATTAGGTTGTGGAATTTACTGCCAGAGGAGGTGGTCAAGGCCAGCAGTATAGCTGAGTTAGAGGTGCGGACAAGTTTCTGGAAGATAGTTCCATTAGCAGCTTTTAGCCAGATAGGATTGGGGAACAAAACCCCTTACTGTAGGGAGTCTGGAGATGACCCACAGGGAATGGATAGCATGGTGACCTGTTGGGTACTTCTCCCAGGCCCCCGTGACTGGCCACTGTCGGAGGCAGGATGCTGGGCTTGATGGCATTGGTCTGACCCAGTATGGCACTTCTTATGTTCTTATGTTCGGAGTCATGGCAGTGAGGTATATCCCAGACACGTGCTCTCAGGCAGTGAGAGGTGCTTTTACTTTAGCGGGAGAAAGGGACTCTGGGAGTGGGAAATAAGAAAGAAACCAGTGTGAGCAAGGACCATAATCCCATCAAGCCAAATTAGCTTAGATCTGTAAACCTCACTCCAAACTCTGCTGGGTGCAGTCCTCACCCACTAAACTCATTGGGAGCTGTACCACTGACTTCATGGAATTAGGATCATGCCGCGCTGAATATCAAAAGGATTTTTGTAACTCTATTAGCATCCATGTATTAACCTGACCAGGCAGTTACTAATTAAACCGGGCAAGAAACACAGCAGGCGTCTCACTGGCTTGTGAGGCACAGAGGAAACATTTCTCGGATGGAAAAGGCAGTATTCCATCTCCTTCCTGCACCCGGGCTCATCCCAAACTAGCTATGTCCCTGCTGGTAAGCAAAGACCTGCTGACTTCATTCTTGTTTGTTGGTTTAGATTTCTTGTTTCTCTGAATGGAAGTCGATGCAATCAATTAAGAAGACATGTGTGGATTTAGAAGCTTTGTCTTTGCCAGTGTGGATAAGATTGTATTTCTGAAGAGAACCATGGAAACAACTAGGTGTTAAGTGAAACATGTGTCTCTTGCCTAAAGCAGCAGACATGGAGGAATAATCCAAGGTTTTAAAATTGTTTTAGGTGCCAATGCAGACGCTGCAACATGTATTTTTCAGAAGTGTTCCTTAAAAAATTGAATAGGTGGCAACCCTCTCCCTGAACATCATGGGTTCAAATTTTCCTTGTTCTCATACTGGATGGCTGCCTCCAGGCCACCTGGCTGTGAATGGATACCTACCCCAGGAGGCTGAGAAAAGTCAAAGGCAGTCAGATGTGATGCTGGCATGCCGTTTTCTTGTGTTTCCAAGGGCACAGAAAAGGGATGCCTTAACCAACAGTTGAGTTTTAAGGTAGAGCCAATAGGGCTGTGTTTCTAAGCCTCGCAGTCAGTGCCTGGCCTCAGCAACATTCCCAGGGCCCTTCTGTAAAGTCATCATGACAGGTGCTTCCTATGGCGCTCTAATGCTCCAATGCAGCTAAGTCCTCCCACCCAGTGACCTTCCCTATCCTCCCTGCCTCAGCCTCCCTCCCCCCACCCCCCAATGTATTCTAGAGCCAGTTCTGATAACCAATGCCATGCTGGCTTTATAAGCCAGTAGTCACCACACCACAAGGCTTGAGAATGGACTTTGATCATTATTCATTACACTGCTGGATTTAAGACCATGTGGGACATAAGGGATTCCTAAACGTGATCCTTTAGTGGCCTTGGTTGTGGTACACCAGCCACCATGTAGACACTTCGGCACACTGGGGTAGAGAGCATGCCAACTTTAATTCTGGACATCTTATCTTTGGTTGCCATGAGAAAAAGCCAGGTTTAAGATTCTATTATTTGGTCTTGTGTCATATTACAGCATGTTGAGCAATTCAAACACATTGTGTCTACTGAGGGCTATTTATCCTGGGCATTTGACAAACAGTCACTAAAGCTGCCACAAAGGGATTAGGTTCCTGCAGGGAGGAAGAGCAGTTGTAGGTTCCTTCACCTGTTATATCACCAGCCAAGCCTACTGTTCTTTCAGTTCTACCTGTGGTTGCTAGGTGAAGCTGGAACCAAACTTTCCCCAAAGCCTGAGACTGGATCAAAACGTGAAGTCTTGTGGCAACCCTAGCTATGCTAGCTGCTTCCCAAACACAGATGAAAGATCCCTCCAAATAGTGGCAAACCTCTGCTGAGAGGCTACAGCCACTTCCTGCTCAAGAGGAGCAAGGTCCTGCTGTCCCAAACAACCCAACAAGGGAAAGGCTTAGCACTCCTGGATCAGAAAAGGCTCAGAAACTATCAGGATCAGGCCTGAGACTCTGGATTCCTTTGTACATCATCCATAGCTGTTGCCGCTTTCTTCCTGTTAAACACTCTCCCCTTTTATGTTCCTCTTCTTCTGTCCCAGTCCTGCTTGAGAACAGCATGGATGCTGCTCTGTTTTCCTGCCCTGTGACCCGACCCCAGGTTCAGAAACATTAAGCACGATGGTGTTTTTCTGTTTGTGCTGGGCTTTACCCAGGCTGGCATGACTGGGTTATCCTTTCATAAGCTCCATTATGTAAGCTCCCAACTTGAGTGGGACACGGTGCCAACTTGGAATTCAAAGAGAGTGGAAGAAAGGAAAGGACCACATTCTTTCTCTGCTGAGTTTAATCTCTGCCTCCAGTCAAAATCAGTTCATGCGGAGCAATTACACGCCCGTGCTCCAAGATTCCTGGTGTGCAGGCTTTGCGCTTTCACAGGTGTAGCCCTGCTCTCCTTGCAACTGGTCAAATGCAGTTGCCCCCAAGTGCTTTGGTCTGAATGACTGTAACAATCCTTGGCACAGAGTGGCAGGCAATCACCCTGGGCTCTGCCCTTTAGTCAGGGCTTCCCGTTGAGTGTTCCCAAACAAGACAAAGTGAGTGGGTAGTGTTTCCTGTGTTACAGTGGGTGTTTTGTTTTTGCTGGGGCAGAGCCACTCCGTGGTAACTGCATCGGCCATCCATGATGTAGGCTTCAGCTCTGTGCAGGCCACTGTGGGTGCGGTTATGTGTCCCCAACCCTGGCTTTCCACATGGAAAGGGGACTCATGGGGATTGAAAGCTGTGGCCAGGAGGGAACCTGCAGACTATGTCCTCTCCCTGCCACAGCTTCTGCTGCTGTTGGGGGGAGTGGGAAAAGAGAACAAACAGGGCTGAGAGAGGCCCCCTCCTCTGCTTGTGATCCTGCACCAGTGATCACAATGCCTTTCTTCCCCCCTCCCCCAGGGAGAGATGCTGTGCTGTGTAGTGGTTCATTCTGCCTCTCCCCCAAGGGGAGATGCTGTGCTGTGTAGTGGTTCATTCTGCCTCTCCCCCAAGGGGAGATGCTGTGCTGTGTAGTGGTTCATTTTGTCTCTCCCCCACTCCCCCAGGGGGAGATGCTGTGTGTTGTGTAGTGGTTCATTGCCTCCCCCAGGGGGAGATGCTGTGTGTTGTGTAGTGGTTTATTCTGCCTCTGCTGTGCTGTGTAGTGGTTCATTTTGTCTCTCCCCCCCCCCCCACTCCCCCAGGGGGAGATGCTGTGTTTTGTAGTGGTTCATTCTGCCCCTCTCCCAGGGCGAGATGCTGTGTGTTGTGTAGTGGTTCATTGCCTCCCCCACTCCCACAGGGGGAGATGCTGTGTGTTGTGTAGTGGTTCATTGTTTACACACACCCCCCGGGGGAGATGCTGTGTGTTGTTTAGTGGTTCATTGTCTCTCCTTCCCCCCCCCCCCCGGGGGAGATGCTGTGTTGTGTGGTGGTTCAATCTGCACCACAGTTTCCAACCCTGCCCCTCCCCACTCATTCATCTTGGTAGGTGGACATTGCCCATCACCAAACTGGGACATCAATTACACATGCAAAAAAAACCTGGGGGTGGGTAATGTTTTGTCTGTTTCCACCCTTTTCTATGAACCGAACTGCTCATTGCACCCTGCCTCCAAGGCACGCTTCAGTTTCCCATTTCTCTAGATACATGCAGAAGTTAAGAGACTGGCCCAGATTTAAGTAGCCAGTCTGTGGTACAGGCGGAGAATGGAACTGAGAAGTTCCTGCAGGGGTGTAGCTAGCTATCATAAGGACAGGTGGTGAAACTGCCCCAGGGCCCATGATCCTAAGGTCCTGCGCATGCAGCTGTGACCGTTCCTGCTTGCCACTTGTGGATGATGCCACCTCTGCCACTGAGCTTTAGGGCCAGGGGGTGGGATAAGGAGAGGAGGGGCATTGGTTCCTCAGCTGCAGCAATCCCAACTTGGAGGAGCCACTGACACGGCACTGTCAGTAGGGAGGTGGTCTGGGAATGGGGGGATCATCACCGGCACTGACAGGAGGGAACCCACACAGGTGTTGTGGGGTGTGTAAATGGGGTGGCACTGGGAAGCTGGCAGAGAGGGTGCAATTCAATCTTTTGCCCAAGGGCACATTCCAACCTAGCCACACCCCTGAGTTTCTAACCCTTTGCCCATTCCCTTCTTGTGGCTCTGCATCCACACTTCCCTTGCATGCTCTAAGATGCCCGAGTTGTCTGCAGAGGTGAAGCAGAGTAAGTCGGTGGGGCTTTTCTCCATGAGTACAATAGCCCTGCCTTGTGTCTTTGGAAGCACCTGGCTGGCTGGCATAAAGGAGCCATAGGGCAATGAGAAATATATCAGGTGCTTCCTCCAGATTAGTCAGGGAGGCCTTTAATCCACCCCTCACTAGTTTGCGACTCTCTCCGAATTGTCCTTAGCTAACTGACCAAGCTGTCCATTCACAAAAACCAGCAGCAAATCAACCCCGCAGGGTACAGGCTGTTCTTGCTAAAAGAAAAAACACACTTTCACTCTGTATTTACATTTACCCACCCCCACACCTGGAGGCTGGCTCCCCAGCCTCTGCTGACAAGCTGAAGAGTGCACTGGATAAGCCATTTTATGGTCTCTAGTTTGTCTCTATGGTGATGAGTACTGTTCCTCCCCACTTGAATTACCCCATGCCATCCATCTCGTCTCTGAGCTGAATCCAACCAAGATCGATAGTGAATGAAACAGGCGTATTCTACGTTGGCCAGTCAGTGACAAAAGTGGAATGAGCTCATTTCCCTGGAGACAACTCTTCACATAACAACAGTCACCCCCACAATTGGCATTGGTTTCTCCTCAATTCTGTCATCTTGGGAGAAAGGTCCAAGAACACTAGACAGTAGAGTGGAAATGAAGATTCACAGTGAACGTCTTAGCTCAGCTGATTATTTTGCTTGCTTCGAATGGGGTCTGAAGAAGCAGGTACAAGGTGCTATTAACTTCTACTTCCTTTATCCCCCAGTTTCAGATATTAATTTTGGGGGGGTGGGGGGGGGCTTGTTTTTCCAGTCATTTTGTTTCAGGTATTTTGAATAACCAAGTCAAAATGACTGAAATGACTGGGGGGAAACCCCCAGAGTATCTGAAGAAAAATATCAGAAGACTGGAATAAATGAATTTGATAAGCTATTAAAATTAATTAATAGTTAAGAGTTTCAGGGGCAGATATGTATTTGGATAACTATCTCAAAATGTGATGAATATTCATAAATAAAAAATCTCCTATTTGTTTCCCCTCTAGTTGGCAGAGCAATCACTCTCTGTGCTTATTCCCAGGAAAGGTCCATTTCCCCATCCCATGCATGGCTAGTGCTGTCTGGAGGGAGCTTCCCAAGTCAGAACTCGACCTGCAGAGGAGCTTGTTATTTATTTGTTTGTTTGTTTTCTTGGATTTCTAGGCCATCCCCTTCTGCTACTACAGCTCGGGGTGACTTACAACATAATAAAAAAACAAAATAACAATAAAACCAATATAAATAACAATATAACATTATAATAAAAATATATAAACACATGGCAGAGTATAACCCCCCCATCCCCCCTAAGCAACCCCCCTCCCAAACCCATCTTCCTTGCCAAAAGCCTGGCGGAACAGCCAGGTCTTACACTGTCTATGGAAAGAGGGAAGGCTTGATAGGTGCATAGACTAGGGATGGGCAAACATAACATGGTTCGGATGTTCGGACGTTCGGTCCGCAGCTGCCTCCCACTTCCAGTCACGTTTTTCCCACCCCCGAACTCATCCAAAATTTTCCGAACTGTTTGGCCATTTGAGCATTCGGTTCAGACGTTCGGTTCGGTTGTCCAAACAGGCCGAGTTTGGCCCGAACTCCGAACTTCCGAACTGCTTTCGCCCATCCCTAGCATAGACATGGATCTGACTCCACAGCACTCAGCCTGGCACTGGCAGCTTGCACTAGTGCTACATTTGCTTAAACAGTTATTTACAAAACATTAATCTAATTCCTTTCTTCCATGGATTGTTCCTCTGCGCTGCATTGTAATTAGCACTTGGAACATATTACGTTTTTGGCAGGTGAATGCGGTCTGTGGGAAAGCTGCTGTGCTGACTGTATGTTGCTCAGAGACTTCCTGAAGGAAGTCTCAGAAAACAGGCCTAGCTAGGGTAAATGGGAGAGGTGAGAGCCTAGCCCTGGAGGTCTCCCTAGGCTACCTCAGGCTGTGATGTTACAAGACCCCAAGTCTAGTGGGAGAACAAGTTTACTTGTGATCTAAAGAACCACAGAGCTCCTAACCTGTCCTCTCCCAGTGCACACCAAGAGCAATCCATTCATCCCAGGCAGAGACCTTATCCTTGTCATTCCACTTACAGATGAATTTCTGAATGTTCTACCAACCCAACTTCCATGCCTCTCTTTATGTCACCTGGACAACCTCTCCCATTTTGGATATGGTCTGAGATACTTGACTGTCTGTTCTGAAACTTGCAGGGCAGTTCCAGATAATATATGACCTTGTTTGGAAATACCATGGCATTGCAAAGAAATTGTCAGCATCATCCCTGCCCATCTCCAGTGACAAAGCCTTTCACATGAACAATGAAAATTGATTTCCCCTAATGCCCTGCTTTAGGCTTGTGGCTAGTAACATCTGCTGAGAGTTTAGGGAAAGGTCTTAGCAGGCAAAACAGCTCTGAGTGAGAAGCTTTTGTTCTTCTTCGAGGATCTCCGCGATTCTCACTATTGGGATTCATTTCCTGCTCCGCAGGTACCAGAAAACCTCTTGTCAGCACTTTCCAGGCAGAAGATGTCCTTGAAAGATCTAGAACATGGTGAGGGCTCCGTCCCACCTCCCCTCCTGTGAAAAGCGCGGGTTCCAGATCGCGTGAGAGCGGGAGTGCATAAAAGGGGGCGGAGCCCTCGCCTCCTCAGTTCCTTCCAACCGCATTGCAATTGGAAGACCTCCATGCTTCTCAGCATAGTCAGTAGTTTACCTCACAGAGAAGGACTTCTTTCTCTGGTAGAGTCTCGTCATTTTTATTCCTAAAGAAAAGGGAAAAGAAGAACATCAGAAGAACTTGCAGTGGGGCTCTGCCCCACCCTGTGGGGTTCCCCCCGGGATCTACCGCCTACCTCTCCCGGGCGGGCAAAGTATGCCCAAGCAACCGGGCTTTAAGCGGTGTGCCTCCTGCCCTGCCACGCTCTCAGGGCGTTTATAGACGATCCCGCTTACAAGCGGGATTGCTAAACGCCGGGTTTTCCCGCCGCGGCGTCTCTGCGTGCCGTGTCTGATGTTCAGACACGGCGCAGAGTGCGAGTGTGCATGCGCGCCCTTCTGCGCATGCGCACTCGCGAACGGGACCAGGAAGTGCGGCGTAAAGCCGGCACTCCGGGAATCCGCGTCGGAGGGGGCAGGATCGCCTGCCCCCTCCGACGCGGATTAAAAAGCAGGCCACGCATGTAGACGAGCGGCAAGAAAGGCGGCTGATCAAAGGATCAGCCGCCTTTTTTGTCTCGTCTATAAACGCCCTCAGTGAGTGACACTCATGAGCTTTGCCTTTCCTGCCTCAGAGAAGGACATAACACAAAGACTTGCTCTCACTGTGCTCTTCTCTCCTCTCGGACAAAAAGAGTGCGTGCTCTGAGGCTGCAGGAGCTCCTTACTAAGAGAGCCCTTCACGGGGGCGAAGAAGGGCCTCTGTCACTTTTGTCCAGGCACCAGACCTTCATGGATCCATTGGTCCCTTCCCAGGCTGCTTGCTCCCACGCTCCGGAGATGGCGTCCTCGGCCTCGGTACAGCTACCTGTACCACCGGTACCAGACATGTCCGGTACCGGCACCATCCCCACTGCAACCAAGGAACGGCGCTCTAAACAACAGGGAGAACACCATAAAATGAAGAAGAGGTCACTCAGTGCCAACGCCACCGTTACCCGAACTCTAGAGGGGGACACGGTCTTCTCAGAGTCGCTCCCGATGGCACAGCCAATGGCACAGAGTTCAGTACTGCAACCACCAGTACCATCGGCCCAGCAAGCTCCACCCACACTGCAGTTGACAGAGGATCCCCACAGGTACTCCCGGTCTACTTCTCCTACCCGGTTCCAGCGACTCCATCACTCCTGCTCTAGATCGTCTAGGCAGGAGACCTTGGAACTGGATCTCACCTTAGAGGAAGAACATACCGATCCTTATCACCTCCTCAGGGAACCGCTCCGCTTCCAGAGGGATCAGCGCTCCGAATCTCCATGCTCTTGTTGCTCCCCTTACAGGAACTCATGGTACCGACACGAAGACTATAGCCGGTACTGTGGGTACGAGCATATGGACTATCAGTGCTGCTCTCGGAGCAGATCTCCTTATCCCTCAAGGAGTGACTTTTTGTGTCTAGAACGTGAACAGCTCCAGGCCACTCGCCAATACAGACCTCCAGCACCACCTCAGGCACCGCTAACAGCAACAGTGTCCAGACCGCCTGACTCTCCATGAGACCTGGCCCTCCAGTTGGGGATTCAGCTCAGCCAGTCCCGGAGACAGCTTCGGGTACCAGTAGTACCACCAGTACCGGCGCTGCAGACGGAACCGCAGCAGCAGAATATCTCCCCTGTACAACAAGGGGAAACAAGGTTAGACCCACCTGCGGAGTCCTCCTTCTTTAATGCGCTGTTGGGCATCCCACAGCTACCTATGGCTGCTCCCACCATGGGAACACCCGCCGCCCCTCCTGACGTTGAGGCCTTGTCTGAGTGCTCGGCCTCTGTTTCCTCCTCGTCTTCTTTAATAGAGGAAGATGAAACTATCTCTCCGCCTCCCCCTGACACCATCTCTGATCCTAACCCCACCCTCTCCACGGAGGACAGTAAGGCCTTTTAGGCCATGTTGAGGCGTCTGGTTGTTGCCCTTCCCAAGTTACCTAGGAGGGTCGTAAAGAAGGCACAGTCAGGACCTGTCTTCGGCATTCTGGGGTCAGGGGACTTGGGCCAGATCATGATCCCTATGCTAGATCAGCTTTTGGAACCCGCAAAGGCTGTATGGGCAAAACCCTCCTCTGCCCCGCTCACTAACAAGCTAGCGGATTCTTTGTACGCTATCTCCAGGGAAGGGGCAGCCATGTTCTATAGGCATTCAGCCCCAAACTCCCTCGTCATAGCGGCAGCCTCTTTAAAATCCAGGGCTGGAGGTATACAGACTTCCCCCACAGATAGGTAAGGGAGATGCCTAGATGTGCTGTGTAGGAAAATATTCTCCTCAGAAACCCTCTCCCTGTGAGCCGCCAACTACGGCTCCACCCACTGCGGTTATCAGCACTGGCTGTGGTCACAATTGAGTAGAGCATCCGATCCCGCTCAGATCCTGGCCCTGCAGTGAGAAGGCATGCAAATAGCACAATTCCAGCTCACCGCTAACATGCACATTGCTGACTCAAACATTAGAGGTATGGCCTCAGCCATTACTCTCAGACAGTATGCCTGGCTTCGATCTACCGCCCTAGCCCCTGAGAACAAGACCCGCATTGAGGACCTCCCCTTTGATGGAGAGGGACTTTTTGGAGCCTCTACAGATGACACCTTGAAGAAGGTCAAGGAAATGTGCCAGACCGCTAGGTCCACAAGAGTGATCAGCACTGTTAGAAAGAGGCCGTTCTATTAATCCTCTGCCCCTTACCCTTACCAGGCTAGACAGTGCCCTCATTACTCCTACCAGTCCAACAGATGGTATTCCCCCCAATAACAGCAGCCGCAGACTCCTTCTGCCCAACCTCGTAGGAGATTTAGCAAACAAAGGGGTAAAGGTAGATCCTCCTCCACTTTGTCGGCTGGACCTCCGCCCAAGCAGCGCTTTTAGAATATCTGAGATTAAGGGAGATTTTGAGCGTCCCCTTACCTTCCTCAACTGTCTCCGGCCCTTTTACGATCAATGGGCTGCCCTTACCTCTGATCTCTGGGACAGGGAGTTAATACATTGTGGCTACTCCATCCAGTTCCACACTCTCCCCCCAGACTCCCCCCCCCCGGGTTTCCCCCTGCAACACTCAAATACTACTAGAGGTACAGTAGCTTCTTGCCAAGGGGGCCACTGAAGAGGTTCCCCTTATGGAACAAAATACAGGCTTCTATTCTAGCTACTTCCTAGTCCCCAAGAAGGACAAGGGGTTCAGGCCAATTTTGGACCTGCGCCATCTTAACAAGTACATTAGAAAGTTTAAATTCTGTATGACCTCTCTCCCTATTATCTTTCTCGGCCTTCAACAAGGAGACTGGTTGGCCTCCCTTGATCTTAAGGACGCATATTTCCATATTTCCATTAACGCTGCTCACAGAAGATACTTACACTTTCTTGTAGGGGACCGTCATTTCCAATACTCAGTCCTCCCGTTCCACCTCTCTACAGCCCCAAGGGTCTTCACCAAATGTGTGACAGTGGTCGCGGCTCACCTAAGGACAATGAAAGTAAGAATGTTCCCATACCTGGACGACTGGCTTCTCGCTGCATCCTATAGACACACCCTGCTAACCCACCTCCACGAGACTCTCTCTCTTTTACCGACTCTAGGCTTCATTATCAACTACAACAAGTCGCAGCTGGTACCTACTCAACAGCTTCAATTCATCGGGGCTGTGCTGGACACCCTACAGTTGAGAGCCTACTTCCCTATAGACAGGTTTCACGACATCATATCCACCATTTCAGTCCTGTCAGCCCGAACCACCAGACCTGTCCACTACTTTCTCTGCCTTCAAGGACTCATGGCTGCAACTACAGCCATGACACCGCATGCCTGCCTACACCTCCGACCCCTACAGCAGTGGCTCACACGGGTCTACACCCCGACCCGTCACCTCCTCTCCATGAGAATAACCATCCCCCTAGAGGTCCTCTCAGACCTCCTTTGGTGGACTGACCCATCTCACCTCCTGATTGGCATGCCCTTCGATTCGCCTCAGGTAGAGATGTCCATCACTACCGATGCTTCGCTCACAGGATGGGGAGCCCACATGGACCACACAAGGGTTCATGGCCTCTGGTCTTGGGAGGAGAGTCTCCTGCATATAAATTTGCTCGAGCTCAGGGGCATTCATTGGGCACTCAAAACTCTAGTCAACCACATCACAGGTCGGAATGTCTTAATCCTCACAGACAAACTGCAATGATGTGGTACATCAACAAACAAGGTGGTGCAAGATCCACTCGCCTCTTCCTTGTGGCTCAGATCATTTGGGCATGGTGCATCAAGCGCAATATTCACCTACAAGCCATACATCTTGCAGGCCAAGGCAACACCCTCGCAGATCAGATCAGCCGCAGAGGCTCCAACCAACACGAGTGGACTCTCAAAGATGATGTGTTGAACGACATCTTCAGCACATGGGGCACTCCTGCAATAGACTTCTTTGCAACACAAGAAAATGCAAAGCTTCAAAAATTCTGCAGCAGAGTGGGTCGAGCTCAAGGGTCGATCTCCGATGCCTTCGCCATCTCCTGGAGTGGACTCTTTCTATATGCATTCTCTCCTGTCCCTCTGCTGTACAAGGTTCTCCACAAGGCTCAGGTAGATCGCGCCCACGTGATCCTCATAGACCCATCCTGGCCCCATCAACCGTGGTTTCAAACGCTGCAGAATCTTGCAGTGGACTCCATACTCCTCCCACTGCTACCTGACCTCCTCTCTCACCAACAGGGCACGGTCCTCCACCATGACCTATGGGCGCTCCATCTCTCCGCTTGGTTAATCCAATCTTAATGCAGGAGGCCCCCCCCCGAAGTTGCAGAAGTCCTACTCGACTCCCGCCGACCATCTACGCGTGCCTGCTATGCCGCAAAGTGGTCTCGCTTCTCGGCTTGGTGCACATCTCTTCCTTGCTCCCTAAATTCCCTCTCCATGCTCCATGTATTCAGATACTTGTTATATCTGCACGGCTCTGGACTCTCCATCGCCTCTCTCAAGGTACACCTAGCGGCTCTTTCCTCTCACTTACAACCAGAAGGAGTCGACACCCTCTTCTCTCACCCACTCATGAGAACCTTCTGGAGAGTCTTGGTTAACTCCTTCCTGCCAACTTCGCAGCCAGCCCAACAGTGGGACCTTAATCTAGTCCTAACTAAGTTCATGGAACCTCCCTTTGAGCCTATGGCCACCTGCTCCCTGGAGAATCTCTCTCTCAAGACAGCTTTCTTACTCACCATCACCTCTGCTAGAAGAGTTTCTGAACTCTCTGCACTTTGAGCGTCTCCCCCCTACACTCGTTTCCACAGTTATAAGGTGGACCTCAGGACAGACCCTTCGTTTGTCCCTAAGGTTGTTTCTCCATTTCACATAAATCTGACCATCTCCTTACCTGTTTTCTTTCTGAAGCCACATTCTTCATGAGCGGAGCAGACGCTTCATACACTCGACGTCAAGAGAGCTCTCTCCTTCTACATCAATTGTACTTGATCCACCTAGCCTTCCCCTCTGCCTTGGAGGTACCTTGATTTGGTCTTCCCGGGATGGGATTGGAAGGAACTGAGGCAGTGAGGGCTCCGCCCCCTTTTATGCACTCCCGTTCTTGCGTGATCTGGGGCCCGCGCTTTTCACAGGATGGGAGGGGGAGGAGGGACGGAGCCCTCACCATGTTCTAGATCTTTCCAGGACATCTTCTGCCTGGAAACTGCTGACAAGAGGTTTTCCGGTACCTGCGGAGCAGGAAGTGAATCCCAATAGTGAGAATACGTGGAGCTCTCTCGAAGAACAGAGTTACTGGTAAGTAACCTCTATTCACATTGCACATACTCTCTTCCGTACTTGCATCTGCTGGGCTAGCATTCAGCAAAGGATTGTGGCAACATAGCATGAGAAGGCAATTTCTGTTCAGCCTTGGTTCCTCTAGCTGGAGTTACATTCATGGTGTGCCATTTCTGCATTTCACACTCCCAACAGTCTAGACCAGGCTTGGAAAATCTTTTAGGGGCCACGTTGAAAATGATTACAAGCTCTGCAGGAAGGATAGGAGCTGGAGGCAGTTGGAGGTACTTAAGGTGTGAGCTCAGAATGGAGAAAGGAAGGGAAGGATTCAGATCATAGTTCTTTATGTCATGGATCCATCCTCTGTCCTTGAGTGCCTGCCCTCACCTCCATTCCCTTCCGCTGAGCTCACTCTTTCAGTGCCTGAGGGGAGGGACTGGATCCATGGACCAGATCCAGAAACTAGAAAGGGGCCAACCCCCCGCCCCCACAAACAAAAACCCAGCTGCTGTAGGCTGGATTTGTCCCAAAAGGCCAGAGGTTCCTCACCCTGGCATTGGCCTTGCCAAGGTAGTATATGTTTCCATGGGTGATACTGTCTGCATACTGGAAAGATTATGTGCCATTTATGACGCATGACAGATTAATTTTCCATCTCTGCTGATTTCCCTGAATATTAGGACATTGCTCTCCTGTGCAGATAATTTGGCTCTGAAGTGTATAAAAAACTAGATTTTATACCATGACAAAAGAGAATACCAAATGTTTGGATACTATCTCATGCCTCCGGGCAATGTGAGAAAACCTGGGTGTTCGTCCCATTGTGGATTAGCCATATTTCCCTTTGCCAGGTACCACAGGGCAAACTCCAAGCTGAGGTTTGGGGCTTCAAAACAACACACTTTGAATTTCAGGACTAGGCTGCTTTTAGACGAGCAGGTTACTGTTGCGCAACCTGCTCGCGTGATATTTCAAAATCCTGTGATGCAGGATTACACAAGATGGATGTAGGGGATCACGCGCATGGAAGGCGGCTGCGCGTTATTTGCCGACCGCAAATTAAATACCTCACAATCGAGGTATTTAATTTGTGGTCAGCAAATAATGCGCGACCTCCTTCCATGCGCGTGATCCCCTACATCTGTCTTGTGTAATCCCGCGTCATGGGATTTTGAAATATTGTGCGAGCAGGTTGCGCGACGGAGACCCACTTGTCTAAAAGCAGCCTAAGTATCATTCAAACCACCTTCTCTCCCCTCACCCGCCCAGGACTAAGGTCAGGAGAGATCAGTAGCAGCTGTTGCAGACAGCTGGATTAGCTTCTCTAACACCCCATTTTCTTTTCAAGTAGTTATCATTGCTGATCAGGCATCTCCACTCTCCTCCAATGTTGCATGCTAGCGAGAGCTCTTTTCATTGGTGGGGCCTATCACATTCCCATTGAAGCGAATTGTTGCTGCCAGTCCAGCGCTGGCATCAAACCACAGATACCACCTGCCCCCTCAGAGGAGGCATCCTCTGGTCATGCTGGTACCAAACCAGAGGTAGCACCTTCCCCCTTGGAGGAAGCATCCTCTGGTCATGCCAGCACCGGACCATAGGTAGCGCCAATCCTTTTACTCCAGAGAGTGCTGCAGCCTTGGACAATCAGAGCCAGTGCTGGGGACCACAAGGTGGGACAGGAAGTACACAGCACTTCCATTTCCCCCCCTATATAAACAGTAGGCTTCAAGTTGTCTATGGCTTACCAACCGGTTCCCACCCGGTATAGCCCACCTCTGCTTCCAGACCCACAACCCACCTGTTCCATGCCTATTTCCTGCTGCCAACTCTGCTTCTCCCTTCACTGTAGCCTTGACTGGATGCTGTGCTTATGCTAACTGACCACCCAGCTTGACCCTATACTCTACCATGACCACGCCTCCACTGATTCCTTGCTGCTGACGCTTATGCTAACTGACCACCCGGCTTGACCCTACACTCTGTTTTGACCACACCTCCACTGATTCCTTGCTGCTGATGCTCGAGCTACCATCTGGCTTGTCAACTGGTGGGCACATCCTGACACTAGTAATGACACAAATCTGAATGCAGGGTAGGTCCTTGAAGTGGTATCTGGGCTATACCAAGCCCATCAGAAGCTGAAAGAGGTTTAGAATACAGTTCAATTGTGTCCTTTTCTGAATCCTGTGCTGGCCCCACAAGCTCTCTTCGGCCGCTTTTATACAAGGTGCTTTTCAGCGCCTCATAAAAAAGCGGTCTTAGTGCTGCCAGAGACCTCTTCTCCACTCAAGCTACACCACTGTATAACAATGTCCAATGGATCTGCCCCGGACAGGCCCTCTCAATGTGTGGGGGTCTTTGTCCTTGCTAGGCTGTTCCTTACTCTCTGGGTGATGTGCTGTTTCTCAGTGTGATACTACATCTGCTATTTCCTTATTTCCTTCATTAATGCCTGTCTTTAGCTGGTCTTTAGTTTTTGCTGATGCAATAATACTTTGCATTTGTGGCTGTGTCTTGTATTGTAGAATTACAGAGTGCATTCCCGTGGCAATGGATTACATCATTGTATTATTATACAGGTATTAATTTATTATACAGATGGGAAATTGGAGGCACAAGGAAGTTAAGTGATTGGAGAAAGGTTACATGCTTGAGTCGTAGGGTGAAAACAGGTGTGATGGCAGTGAGGCAGCTCCCTGGTCCACCTGGGGTGAACCACTGCAACCGTCACTCCTCAGGTTGGTGGGAGGGCTGATCACATAACACGTTCTGCCCTCCCCCCATAACCCAGGCATGGGGGATGATGCCGCAGGTTCCTCCATGCCCTGGGTTTACCCGAGGAGCTATCTACACAGGACATTTATTTATTTATTTATTTATTTATTAAATGTATACCCCACCCCTCCTGCCACAGGCAGCCCAGGGCAGCTAACAAAATCAATCAAATAAAATACAATAAAACATATAAAAGCATCAAATAGCAATAGACATAACTCCCTGGTCAATGCTGTTTGGCAGGATTAGGCCCCAGGAAGAGCTGCTGCCAAACAGCTGATGATCAGGGAGGTGCTCCTGGGCCCTCCATCAGCTGTCTGGCAGGCTGAGTGTGTGTACCAAACAGCTGATGGGGGGCCCAAGGGGCACTTCTGATCAGCTATTCAGTGGAGCTGGGAGAGCACACTCCTCCAGGACCCCCTGATCAGCTGTTTGGCAGGGCCAGGTGAGCGCAGGGGCCCAATCCACTGATCTTGCCTTGGATTGGCCCAGATGGGCAGGTGTTGGCCTGGGCTGCCTCTCCAAGCTTCTCCAGAGGATGCATCCCATAGCAGCTGCCTGCCTGCCAGCCCCGGGGTGTATGCGGATCAACATTTTGCGATAATGGAACAAACGTGACTCCCAGACCAACGTGGGCAATGCGGGCTACTGCTCCACCTGTTTTCATCTATAGTCAGAGCCAAGACCAGAACAAACATCTCCTGACTCCTTCTCTTACTCTGAAACACACTATTATTATTATTATTATTATTAAACATTTATAAAGCGCCAGTAACAACCTGGCGCTGTACAGAACATATAATCAGCTGCGGTCCCTACCTGTGGCTTACAATCTAAAAGACAAGGAGGGGGAGACAAGGAGAGGGGACAGCGGGAGAGACATGGGAGAAGACAAACAAACATTCAGGCGGATGCGAAGTCTCAGGCGCGTGTACTTGGCTTGGTTACACACTACTGCCACTAGTGTGTCTGAGAGCTTCTGGTGTCTCCCAATGTGGGGAGGGAGGAGTGGGAAGGGGAACAGGCAGGTGTGTGTGTGAGAGAAATGGTTTCCACTTTAGCTGCAATGTTTTTCACATGAAAAAAGTTGTTGGGAATGATAAGGAAAGTGATAGATAATAAAAACAGAGAATATCATAATGCTGCTATATAAATCCATGAATATCGTGCACCCTGAATATCGTATGCAGTTCTGGTCTCATCTCGAAAAGCACATAGTAGAAGTCAGGGCCGGCACTAAGGGCAGCACAGAGAGCCCAGGGCAGCAAGTTGAAGGGAGCAGCTCTCCCACCCCCAATCCAGCTGCCGCTGTTGCCACCACCACCACCACCAATACATTCTGTGCCCCTCTCCCCCAAATGTCCCTGCTTCCCTCAGTCCCCAGAGAGCTTACCGGAGGTGTGGGAGAGGCAGCGGCAGCAGTTGAAGAGATGGGAGAGGTGCTCCCTTCAGCTTGTCACTCTTGGCAGCCCTGCCCCCGATCCAGCTGCCACCACCACCACCACCAGTTAGCTGTGTGCTGGATTGGGGACGGTGCCGCCTAGGACCGCAAGTTGAAGGGACCACCCCTTTCCGTCTTCAGCAGCTGTTGTTGCCTCTCCTGTGCTGCTGGTAAGCTCTGTGGCTGGATTGGAGGGGGTGGGGGGGCAGGGCAACCTAGGGCAGCAAGAATCTTTGTGTCAGTGCTCATAGAAATGGGGGGTGAAGTGCAGAGAAGGGCAACAAAACTGATCAAAGGCATGCAATGGCTTCCATATGAAGAAAGGCTCAATAGACTAGGAAAAGAGACAGCTGAGGGGGGATATGATAGAAGTTTATAAAATCATGAGTGTAAATATGGAGCTTTGTTTACCCCTTCTCATTATACTAGAACTAAGGGACACCCTATTAAATTAATTGGTATGCAGATTATTCTTTTTTTTTAAAAGGAAGTACTTTTTCACTCAACATACATTTAATTTGTGGAACTCATTGCCAAAGGACACTAGCATAACTGGTTTTGAACTGGTTTCAAAAAAGGATTTGATAAGTTCTTAGAGGATTGGTCTATAAATGGCTATAGCGGAGATGGTTGGGGGATGAAACCTTTGACTTTGAGGGGGTGGGAGTGAACAGCAG
This sequence comes from Sphenodon punctatus, assembly GCA_003113815.1. Lineage (NCBI taxonomy): Eukaryota > Metazoa > Chordata > Lepidosauria > Sphenodontia > Sphenodontidae > Sphenodon > Sphenodon punctatus. The sequence continues at coordinate 1,078,150 of QEPC01005946.1, forward strand.
AGAGGGAAGGCATCACTCCATTGTGATCTGCTGTGCAGTGCACTTCTCCAAAGTGACCAGAAGTGGCCACTGTTGGAGTGCTGGGCTGGCCTGGATGGACTATTGGTCTAACATGGTATGGCACTTCTTATGTTATTAGGGCCTTAAACTAGGTCATCATACTGAAAAACCCACAGAACAATTTACCAGCTAAAGTTGAGGCCAAATCATATCAGAAAAAACAAAACAAAACAATTTGACGGGGGGAAAAAATTCAAAAAGTATGGCATTCAGGTCATGTATCTCTTATGACCCCAGAGAGTGTTCCCAGTGCAACTTCGCCCCTGCCTCAAAGCACTCCTAGTGCAGTCAAAGAAACACACCTTACAAACATAAGTTAGTACCATACTGAGCCAGACTAATGGTCCATCAAGCCCGGCAACAGTGACCAATTTCGATCGCATGGGAGAAGGACCAAGAGTCACAAGGGCAATCCATTCCCCGTTGTTCACTCCCAGTTCCTGACAGTAAGAAGTTCATCTCGTAAGCTACTTGGTTAATAGCCATTAATGGACCTACTTTCCAAGAACGTATCCAGTCCTTTTTTAAACCCAGCTATACTACTGGCTTTGACAACATCCTCGGGTAACAAATTCCATAAGTTAATTATGTGTTGAGTGAGAAAGTACATCCTTTTTATTTGTTTTAAATCTGCCGGCAACTAGTTTCATGGAGTGTCCCCAAGTTCTAGTACTATCTGAGAGGGTAAATATGATAACCGTTCCATATCTACTTGTTCCACACCATTCAAGATTTTATAAACCTCTACCATGTCCCCTCTCAGTCTTCTCTTCTCTAATCTGAAGAAACCCAGCTTGTCAAGCCTCTCTTTGTATGGAAGCCATTCCATACCTTTCATTATTCTCATTGCCTTTCTCTAGTTCAGCTATGTCTTTTTTGAGATGGGGTGACCAGAACTGCACACAATATTCCAGGTGCGGTCGCACCATTGATTTGTAGAGGCATTATGACATCCTCAGTTTTATTTTCTATCCCTTTGTGAATAAATCCTAACATTCTGTTTGCTTTTTTGACTGCTGCCGCACACTGGGCTGAGGATTTCAGTGTATTGTCCACAATCACTCCCAGATCCTTTTCCTGAGTGGTAACTCCTAGCTTAGTACCCAGCATTGTGTACTCATAGTTTGGGTTATTTTTCCCTATGTGGATCACTTTGCACTTGTCCACATTAAATCTCAGCTGCCATTTAGATGCCCAGGAACCCAGTCTCATAAGATCCTGTTGCAGTTCTTCACAGTCTGCTCGTGTTTTAACTACCTTGAATAACTTGGTGTCATCTGCAAATTTGATCACCTCACTCTTAACGCCCTTTTCCAGATAATTAATGAATACATTAAACAGCACCGGTCCCAAAACAGATCCCTGGGGCTCACCACTTTTTCCATCTCTCCATTGTGAATACTGACCATTCAGTCCTACTCTTTGCTTCCTATCCTTTAACCAGTTACCTTCCCACCTCTCTCTGAATATTCTGGCCTGCAGAGCTTTAGAAAAACTAGGATCTGGCTGTAAATAATTGGTTGAATAACAGCTAATTTGCTTCGCTTGTGTAATTTTGCCCTTTCCCCAACCACTCCCGAGGCTATCCTAGTGAAATAGTTCACGGACAGGATTGTTTGGGGGAGGGGAGAAGCAAACAACTGTATGGGGAAAACTGACTTAAACTGATCTGAATGAAGTAGCCAGCATGGATTTGTGAAGAACAAACGCTGGGTGTTTTTAAATGAGATGCTACCCCTTCACATGGCCACTCAGGAGCCACGCATCTGACCACCCATTTGAAGGTGGTGCGGGGGGAACGCACACTCCTATGAGCCATGCTGCACCTACTCACGGCCACTCATGGTGCACTGCCGAGAAATCTGGAGTGCGCTGTGCGGGGAAAGCCAAATCGTTTTGTGGGAACTGGGGCGGCCATGGAGCCCCTTCTCATATGAACTGGGGTGGCCAGTCATGGCAGCAGACCGGTCCACCACTCATAGGCACTGTGGGTGGAGGACACGGCCTTTGTAAGTCACAAGAACTGGCCAGGAGCATTGAGGAGCTCGGGTTCCACAGCATTCACACCGAGGACATGTCCGTTGCAAAGACCAGGCCAGCATGCTTCCCCCTCTCCTGTTATGGCGCCCTTGGCCAGGGTACCACGTTGGGAGCCACCTGTTTGAATCCCTCCCCATGCACTCTCCCTGAGTGGATGCTCCGCAGCAGTGTCACTTAGCGGCCACAGATCTCCCCACCACCACCACCTTGTTCATTTAAAAACACCCCCTGCCAAACCAACCCCACACTTCCTTTGAAAAGGTGACTGGTCTAGAGAGAATGCAGCCAATGCAATTTAGTATGTGGTTGTTGTGTTGGTCTCAATATGAGCAGGACAAAGTAGTTGATCCCTTTTATTGGTCCAGTAGAAGTTAAAAAGCAGGTCAGCTAAACATTGTCATGGGTAATTTAGATATATGTGGTGCTGCTTAATGGCAGGGGGATGGACATTGTCACTATTCAAAGTACTTGCCGGCCTTAAAATTCTGTGAATTTCTAACTTGGAAAATGTATTTGTTGAGACCAGGCTCATCTAACTGGAGAACAAACTGAGAAGACATGAGATGCATGTCATCAATAGCAACCAACACATCCTGAACAAACACAGCTATTAGTAGACAAAAGATTATTCTCAGAAAGTAATTTGAAATAGCGAACAAATGTTAAGAAAATCATAATCTGCACATGGGAAAATTCATCAGATAAATTGTTCTATGGGAATTATTATCTCTAGTCTAGTTGATCCATCTTTATAGAGTATGAAACTCTGTTAGTTAAATATTTGGTGGCATGTTCAAAGCCAGAGATCTGCAGTGATACAATTGCTATGTTTCCCCCACCGGGTTTTGCTTTAATGTTTTGGTGCTAGAGGTAACACATGTTTATATATAACAGTGCAATAATATTTGTCTTCTGTAGGCACTTCCATCTGACGAATGTTAGCAAACATCAACTCCTATGAGGCCAGAGGGAATACAAGGGTAAATTAATTAAGCCCTTGCACCATCCTACATGTGCTTGGAGACATCTCACCCGCCCAGCGGGAAACATGGAAGCTGTTAAACAGCACAAAACAACAAGGCGTGTAGCAGTTAGAGCAGGAAATGAATGGGCTGGATCCAGCTGAAGCAGCAGGGAGATTTAGCTGAACTGGAATCAGGCCAGGACAATTGGGTTAATAATAACCCCATCCTTATGAATGTATCCGAAGTATAGCCCTGCTTAGGCTGTTACAGTGCTCCCAAAAGGAAGGGCCTGCATAAAAGGTTCCCCCATCCCTTTCCAATGTGTCCCAGTGCTCCATGTGGGGTGGGGCCTCCCACAGTGGGGAAACCAGACCTGACCTGACCTCGACAGAATCATTTGGGTCCTAACAGGCCTGGGCTGTCAGCCTGGGAAGGGGGCTGCCAGCCTAGAAGAAAAAGCTTTGTATCTCTACTACAACTGTGGTTGTGGGACACAATGTAATAAGAATAAATGAGCATTAAGAAGCAAAAGTCAATGTGCATGTAGCGTTGGGACTGTTTCTGATATAACTTCACACTGGTGAAGGCTTATTATGAGTCGCACAAACAGTGTACTCTCAGGAGGAACAAGGTAATGTACTGCAAACTGCTTCAAGGGGCCTTTCAGATACTGACCTGTCCCTGCTCTGTTTAGCTTGTGAGATTAGGGGGGTTACAGTTTCTGCCAGCATACCCTCTGGCCCTGCCTTTGCTGATGGCAGTAGGCCCCTCCTCACACCTGCCTATAACAGGCAGCCAAGCTTTGCCTCAGCCTCTATGATTCCCTTTAGTCAAAGGGCAGGTCTAATTTATTGATATTATAGGGCCATGGCCGTGGCCCAATAGTTAAGGCAGTAGCAAACACTCATTGAACAGCACCTATACTGTTCAGTGGGAGTCAGTAGAGCAAAAACGTCCAGTTGGCAACCATTCTAGCTTTCCTCCAGCAACACGTGTTCTGTGATTACAAACAATGAAGGGGAGTCCAGGGGCGGAGTGGGGGCTGATGATATGAGGGCCCCCATCCCTCACCTGCCTCTGCCTGCTAGTAGTGCTACAGCACCAGCAAGTGACACCAGGACACCCTGGGACTGGGAGATAAAGCTGTTTGTTTACAAACAGCTCCTCATGTGAGTGATCAGAAGGTTGTTGCCTTGTAAAGAAGGTTCTTTGAGATGGCTCCAAACATTCTCACAACTGGGTTGTGCATGGTCATCATATTCAAATAATAGACCACGTGATGGTCTTGAGCTCCTCTAGTATAAAAAGCACTCTCCCCCTCAGAATGCCAGTTCCTTCCAACCCTTTCTAGGAATATAAGAAAATTCCCTGCAGGGCTGGAAGGGCGAGTGCTGTAAGAATGTTCAACGCCATCTCGAAGAACCTTGTTTACAAAACAGCAGCCTTCTGTTCTTCTTCAAGTGGCTCCTCACAGGCTGTTTTTACATGGTTCCGCCAGGTGGTGAATTCATGGGCACGTTGGGGAATGGGCGGGACGTGCACATGGCCACACATGCAGCCCCACTCACCCCCCACTCATCCGCACCCACGGAGCAACCACCGTTTTCCCTGGTTGCTCCATGCGTGGGGATGAGATGGGGGGGGGGTGAGTGGGGATATGTTAGGTGGATGCGCGCACACATGCAGCCCCATTTACTGCAGGCACGCGTGCCACGTCATTCACACAAGGCTCCACCACCCATGAACATGCAGAAATCTGCGTGTTCATGGGTGAGAGAGGCCCGTGTAAAAAGGGCCACATTCTCGCAACTATCTTATACTGTCTTAAGTAGGAATTTAGGATGTAAAGCAATACCTATTTTATCTTGAAAAATCTGTAAATAAGGTTCTGAGATTATTATGGCTGCTATTTCACTAACTCTTCTTAATGAAGTTATTGCTAACAGGAATACTGTCTTTTAACCCTCGCCTCGTAATCAGTTCATTTGTGCCCCCCATATAATCAATTAATGCTGCCCCAGGGGCGCAAATGAAATGGTTATGGGTGTGGGCAGTGTGAATTGATTATATGGGGAGCGGGGGCGCAAATGTATATATGTCTCTTTTATATATATGTCTCTTTTCATGGCATAATGTGCTTAATAGGCTGGTTGTATTTTGGGTGTCTTGTATGTTTGATAGCAGCACCCCCAGGCCCACCGGTGGGACACAAAGAGAGGGGCCCATCTTGACTTCTTGGCCAGGAGCCCATTGCACCCTAGCTACACCCCTGGTCTAGTGTGCATGACTGATCAATTTGAATGAGTGTGTGAGGTGAGAGAATATGTGTGTAGTGTGTATGGATGAGGGCGTGTGATCAATTTGAATGAATGTGTGAGATGAGAGCATGTGTGTACTGTGTCTGAATGATTGTGTGTGTGATCAGTTAGAATGAGTGTGTGCATGTGTGAGAGGTGAGAGCATGTGTGCGAATGAGGTGTGTGTGTGAGAGGTGAGAGCATGTGTGTGAATGAGTGTGTGACCTCTTTTACACAAGACTCACCCATGCAGTGGCATGGGTGAGTGCGTCTCGTATGAAAGCAGTCGCTTGTGCACCTCCACCCATCACCCCTGCACAGAGAAACCTGCGAAAAAACAGGTTGCTCCATATGGTGAATGTGGGGGGATGGGTGAGCGCCTGTGTGCACCTGCAGTGTTCTTGTGTCTGGGGCCAGCTTATGCATTAACAAAACTATTAAGTTTCAAAAGAAAGGCAAATTACCTACACAAAAAAAACTTTGGTTTAAGAAGCTTGTTAAGGCGGCATTACACATTATACTCAAATGTTAACATGACAGTAAATTGTATGTTAAGGCAACTTCATTAAATATCAGACCAATCTATACATTTTTCTTTTCTTTTTCATTAATTAAAAAAAAATTATGACAACTGAAATTAAACTGTATACATTCCTCATCACGTATAAGTATTGTTCAGTCACCATACCACACATATGCAGCTTAATTTCAGTTGCTATAATTTTTTTTATTAATGAATAAGAAAAGAAAAATGTATAGATTGGTCTGATATTTAACAAAGTTGCCTTAACATACAATTTACTGTCATGTTAACGTTTGAGTATAATTTGTAATGCCACCTTAACAAGCCTCTTAAACAAAGTTTTTTTGTTTAGGTAATACTTTATACATTTGGCCAACTTTAGTTTTTCATTTTGTACTGATTGTTTACATCACATAGATGAGACCTTTACTTGCCCATCTTGGTGACATTTTTAAAAACATTATTTTCCTAAAACTTCATAATAGCATATATTATTATTATTATTATTATTAACAAACATTTATATAGCGCCAGCAGTGTACCTGGCACTTTACATAGTAATATAATAGACATGGTCCCTGTCCCTAGGGCTTACAATCTGAGAGACAGGAGCTGGGGGAGAGACATAGGAAGGGGAACAGAGGGATAGACATTCAGTGATGTAGTTTCTTTTTCCCCGTTTTCCTCCTAGGAAATCTAAACAAAATGGATCATTGCATAATTTGTGATCAGCAGGGTTTCTAGTTTTCTCTGCCCCAAAATTGGAAATACTCTGAAACCCCCCCCACACTAAATTCTCTAATTAGAAACACCAAAATCTGTGTTTTTCCGCCATTAAAATTAGAAATGATTTATTGCAAATCATTCATTTTTTTCACAATTTGAGTCACCCTAATAGGAAAATAGGATGATTGCCCAGTGTTTGTGCTACCCCAGCAAGCAAAAGAAAAGTTTCTGCAAGTAAAAATATAACAAGAAATCACAACTCATCCTCTCTGCACAGGTTTGACATTCACAGTCCCGTGTGAATCTAACCAGACATGGGAGGCTGTTTACCCCATAAGGGTACTTCACAAAGTAGAGAGAAATCTACTTCATCTTTTTAGACTACTAAAATCAAAGCACCATAAGATATTCCCAGACTAAAAGCATTGTTTAACTGTAGTAATGACTGTAAATACATGTCAGCTCAGCACTGCAAGTGAGAGAGCTTACAAGCCCAACGCTATCCTTTCGCAGGTGCAGTAGGGGGTACTACTCAAACCCCCTCCTCCCTGCCAGCTTGGGCACGGAGCCCAACTGTCACACTCTGCAGGTGGCGAGGGGGTGCCACTCCAACCCCATCTTTCCAAACAGCCATGTCACGGAGCTGAACTCTATCCCTCTGCAGGGGGGAGAGGAGGTGCCGCTCCACCCCCTCCTCCCTGCCAGCCCAAGCATAGAGCCCAAAATACTGGTGCCCCGCCAGAAGTCAGACACGGGGTGAACTCCACGTGCCAAATCTCCTCTCCCCGACACAGGCACACACTGGAAATGCAAAGACTTTGTGTCTCCTGCCAGAGGCAGTAGAAGTTTAAAGGAGGTGGAAGCTCTTTGATGTTCTGGTGTGCGCTCGCATGGGAGAGAGGAGTTTTGGCGCATGGTTCAGTGAGTTTTTGCTGGCAGAAACCTCAGATCCTGGTGATCAGAATCGTGGAAATCCAGCTTCAGTGGCAAGTGAAGCATCCCTGGAAACTATTCAAGACAGGGGTCTTCTTTACTGGAGAAATGCAGATATTCAACAATGAGTGGAGAACCTGCATTTTTAATTTTATCAATTCCATCAACTATCAGGAAGGGTAAGGTATACCTCACCTTCGTCGATCTGACGAAGGCGTTTGATAGTGTTCCAAGGTCTAGACTCTGGGACAAGCTCAAAAAGTTAGGGATAGAAAGTAGATTACTTATTCCTATCTTTCAATTATATAACAACAATGAAGCAAGAATAAAGTTGGGGAGGGGAATAGCAACAGAAACATCGATCCCAATTAAGAGAGGGGTCTGGCAGGGGTGCGTGTTGGCTCCACTCCTTTTTAATCTCTATTTATCAGATTTAGTGAGCTATATTAAGCCAGAGGAAACACATGCACTCAAGATTGGGGGTACCTTTGTGCGATTTGTGCAATTTGCAGATGATATAGTGCTGCTTTCGCAAACAGAAAAAGGGATGAGAAGAGCATTGAAAGCCTTTGGGGAATTTTGCCAAACCAACGGCATGGAGGTTAATCCCTCCAAGTCTACAATCATGGTAGTGGGGAAAAAGACTCGGCCCCCAAACTGGGATACCAAGTTGGGGAGAATAGAAATGGTGAATATACCTTTAATTACTTAGGGGTAACCATATCCAAACATGGGTCATGGTATCCTCATCTGCAGACTAGTGGTAAAGGCTACTAGGGCAGTTAGAATGCTCACTAGGGCAGTCTATCTATCAAAGGGAGTTTCCCTATCCTCTACCTTCCTAAAAGTGTACCAGGCTAAAGTTCCTGGAGTGTTGGGGTTTGGGATGGAATTGGTCCCCATGCCCAATGTATTGCTCCTTGAGAGAGTACAAAAACTATTCTTGAGAAGTCTGCTGACGGGGGGGCCCTAGTGTTCCGGGTGCTGTCCTGAGGGTTGAGGTTGGGATTCTTTCAATTCAGGCCCTTATTAGAATTGCCTATGTAAGCTACTGGGTGAGGTTGCTGTCTAAGCAAGAAAATTCCTTGATCGCAGGGTGCCTTAGGGAAAAGCTAACATATGCAGGGTCCAGGGGGTATCCCTGGATCAACTATCTGGGGCAACTGAATAAGAGGCTGGGGTTTTCATTCGACTATTTTCAAGGGAAAACCCTAGAAGGAATTAAAACTGAGTTATGTGGGAGGATTCAGGACATGGATAAGCAAGAAGACATGACAGCAGTTAGATCATGGAAGGCAGCCCCGTGGCTGGGTCAAATAAAGCAGATGTCTTACTTCGAACCATATTTGGACCAGCTTGAGAACCCTACCTTAAGGCGAGCATATACTTATCTCCGCCTCCAGTTAGTGCGGACCCCAGTGATGGAGGGTAGGTGGCATCGTATCCCGTTTTCGAGGAGACTCTGTAGTTGTTCTTTGAGAGAAATGGGGACCATAGACCATCTGGTTTTGAGATGTCCTTTTTTTGAACATCTTCGAGCAGTATGGCTAGCTCCTTTGTTGGCTAGTGGCTTTACCCTTGGAGACGAGGGAGTGTATTTTTATCTTCTTACCCAAACCCATGAGGAGGTGGTAAAGGCCTTGGCCTCTTTTATCCTCCTGGTGTCAAAGAGGGGTCTCCGACATCTTAGAGGCAATGCCTAGGCAATTTTTGAATAGATGACTGGCAAATTGAGTAAACTAGGTTATTTTCGGTGGTATAGGCCAGTTCATATCAGTCTTTCTTTGCTTCCTCGTGCTTGTCTTAAACACGGAGGCGTACCTCATAGTGCAATTGAGAAAGTATGAGGTATTATGCTATTTTAAGTTTTTATCCATATGAGGTTATAATATCTGTATGTTTTATCAAGTGGGTTATATTAAACATGTATCTGTTATTTGTACTTTTGGTTATAAATGTTTGTATGTCAGGCCATGGCGAAAGCTAGTGCCAATATACAATACAATACAATACAATACAATCAACTATCCCTATCACCAAAAATGCTACCAAGCTCTCTACCATCAAGGGAATCTTATGAAAGCTCAACAGAAGCAGAAGAAAGCCTCCGTTCAGATGGTGGCCCAGAAGAAACATGGAAGAAAATAGCCGCAATCCCAAATGGGATCCATGTGGTTCCTGCGTGGGTTGCGTGTGGTGCAAGGTGTTTTCTGTGGACCTGTGTGTAGTTTCTGCGCATGTGTGCATGTGGTGCACGCAGGGCATGGGATTGACCCCAGTGAAGATCACCAGGAGCCTCAAAGAAGAGAACTGTTTGATTCAAATTTGTGCGTCTTCTGCCACACCTCAAATGACTCAGAGAAGGTACATGAAGTAAGATCGTCAATCATGGAGAAGATGTTCCTCAAAATCAAATAATCAACCAAACATGATGATGTATGTGATCAAAATGCATACTTAAATTATGAAAAATATGCTTTTGCACAAGATTTAAAATACCACCTGAACTGCTTAGGAGTGTTTAACACTGAAACTTTGCTAAAGGACAACAGTGCTCCATATGTGATTATCGAGCAAACAACTGTTGACATGGAAATCATTAATATTAAACAGACATAGCTTGCAGATGTCAGTAATGACTCATGTCCAACACTGGATATGAACAGCATTCAGATGTATTGTGAAACCCTGCTGCGGCTACTGCTCCTCAGGGCGTGTCCTGAGTGAGGCCCAGTGAAATTTACTCTGCGAGGGTAGTGTGGCCCCCGTCAACCAGGGTGCAGGGGACGAGTACCCCAGACTCTTGGTGGGGGTGGCCCTATTCCCCTCTCCTTGGCAATGCTCAGAAATGTCTTACCTGGACCTGGGATCCTGTGTTGGGAATCCCCTCCCAGCCCGAAGTCTCTCCTCAGGTGCTCCTACTCCCGAGCTGGCGGTTTGGTTGACTGAGCTCTGGGCAGCTGACTCCCCTCTCTAGTGGTCAACCTGCCTGTGGTGGCCGAGAACTGAGTGAGGGGGAACGGGCAAGAAAGCTCCCACAGCCCTCCATCTTCCCTGTGCTCAGCCTTGCTCTGCTGATGGCAGGGCTTTTTGAACTGTGTGGTGCTGGAGACTCCGCCCCTTGTGGTCTTGGGCACTTCATCAGGAGGCGCCCTTTGAGTGTGCCGGGCGGCAGGGCTTCTTGCTGGAAGCGCAGTGCTGCAGCTTTAGCTGGAGGCAGGGCTGCCGTGACCAGCCCAGGTGAGTCCTCACATACCCCGGATGTCAAGTTTGCACCCACTGGATCATGGCTGAAAAGGTCGTAATCTCTCTGTCGAGAAAATAAATCAGCGTTGGCGTGCCACTTTCCTGATTGGTATTGCACATCAAAACTATATGGTTTCAGGGCCAACAACCATCTCATTATCCTAGGTTAGTTCTTATCCTTCATAGTATGGAGCCATCACAGAGGGGCATGATCTGTCACTAATGTAAACTGCCTTCCTTCTAGGTAATAGCTGAGGGGTGTGATTGCCCATTGTATGGCAAAGGCCTCTTTCTCTACTGTGGTGTACCTCCTTTCTCTCTGTGATAGTTTGCGTCTTATATAGACTATCAGGTGTTCTTCCTCATTTATTATCTGCAATAATACAGCTCCAAGGCCAACATCTGCTGCACTGGTTTGGACCACAAAAGGCTGAGAGAAGTCAGGAGCAAACAGAACTGGTGCCGTGCAAAGTTTTTGTTTTAATAATTGGAAGGCCTGCTCACAGTTGTTGTCCCAGCACACTACTAGAGGTTGTCTTTTCCATGTTAAGTCCGTCAAGGGCATTGCGATCGACGCAAAATGAGGCACGTAACGCCACTAATAGCCGGCTGAACCCAAGAACTGCTGGACTTTTTGTTTATGATGTGGGCGGGGGCTATCTCGGAGGGCCTGCACCTTATCTAGGATGGGTCAGATTTGACCCCTACCTACTCTGAAGCCAAAGTACTGCACTTCTCTCAACCTTATGTAGCATTTTGCAGGGTTGGCTGTTAGTCTGGCTTTTGCTAATCCATCGGCACCCAGGGTAAGATGCCAAAGGTGGTTGTTCCAGGACTTGCTAAAGAAAACTATGTCATCTATATAGGCGGCTGTGTACTGCATGTGTGGCACTAACACTTTACCCATAAGACATTGGAATGTAGCTGCAGCTCCAAGAAGTCTGAATGGCATCCGGGTGAAGTGGAATGGCCTCACTGGTGTAGAGAAGACCTTTCTTTCCTGGTCCTCCCACGCCAAGGGGATTTGCCAGTATCCTTTCGTCAGATCTAAGGTAGATATATATGCAGCCTCCCGTAATTGTTCCAACAAGTATTGACCTTTGGCATGGGGTAGGCGTCAAATCTGGAATTTGAGTTAACCGTTCAAAAGTCGATGCAAAAATGCAGAGCCGTCCAGTTTACCAACAAGTACTGGCTGACTCCGCCACGGACTACGAGACTCTGCAGTTATGCTAGTTCCAGCATTTTGTGAACTTCCTCTGTAACGATGCTGCACCTAAGGTGAGGCACTGGTCGGGGCAGCTCTCATATGACCTTACCAGGCAACATCTCAATATGGTGGGTGGCCAGGGTTGTGCAGCCAGTTCAGGAGGAGAAGACATGTGGGAATCGTTGAATTATTGACAGCACTTCTTCAACTTGGTGAGGAGACAAGTTGTCACCCAAAGGTGGTGTTTCTGGCTTCAGGACCTCTGTGACTGTGGGGCCCCACTCTGCTGGATCTTGGACTGTTGTGATCCATAGGGCTTCATGTTCTTTCCACTCCTTTAGGAGATTCACATGGTAAGTCCAGAATTCCTTTTTATGGCCTGGCACATGGGTTTCGTAATCGATGGGTCCTATGCCAAGGTCATTCACTCTGCCCGTCGCTTCGACCATGTGCAGCCTCTCCTCCTCTCCCTTCACTGGCTCCCCCTTCCTGAACGTATCCTGTTCAAGCTCCTGGTTTTCACATTCAAATCGCTCCACGACCAAGCTCCCCCTTATCTCTCAGACCTAATCTCCCTACGCACTCCTGCACGCGCTCTCCACTCTTCCGTTGTACCCACCCTTACTCTCCCTCGTTTCTCCTGCTCTCCCAACCGCCTCCGTCCCTTCTCCCTCGCTGCCCCACATGCCTGGAACTCCCTCCCTGCCCACATCCGCCTTGCCTCCTCCCTCCGCTCCTTCAAATCCATCCTCAAGACCCACCTTTTCCATGCTGCCTTTCCCAATGCCCGCTAGCCTTTCCCCTTACTCTTACTGTCAGCCCTCCTCTGCTGACTGCTGCTACCAACTTCATTGTAACCAAGCCAAGCACACGCACCTGAGACTTCGCATCCGCCTGAATGTTTCTCTGTCTTCTCCCATGTCTCTCCCACTGTCCCCTCCCCCTGTCTGCCCCCCTTTGTTTTTGTCTCTTAGATTGTAAGCCACAGGCAGGGACCGCGTCTAATTCTATGTTCTGTACAGCACCAGGTCATGCGACTGGCGCTTTATAAATGTCTAATAATAATAATAATAATATGCCCCTTACTACTTCTAAGGGTTCCTGCCATTGAGTGAGCAGTTTGGATGATGTGGTAGGAAGCAGTGCTAAAACTCGCTGTCCAAGCTGGAAGCATTGCTGGCACACCCGCCAGTCATACCACTGGTTCTGGTTTTGTTGTGCCCATTCCAATTGTTCTCATGCAAATGAGCCTACTAATTCCAATTGTTCTTGCAGCTTAAGTACATACTGCACGACTCTTACTGGTTGTGTTGTGACTTCCTCCCATTCTTCATGAGTATGCTGCACAGTTGCCTACCATATAGCAACTCAAATAGAGAAAACCCTATTGATGCTTGGGGTACCTCTCTATAGGCAAAGAACAGGACAAGTAGGAGAACATGCAATTGACGGGGTTCACTCTGCACAAATTTCTTCAACATGTTTTTCAACATCTGGTTAAAACATTCCACCAAACCATTGGTTTGCGGATGGTAGACTGATGTTCATAGAATGTGAATCTTTATAGAGGGTGCACAACTTTTCATGACTCTACCAGTGAGATTTATACCTTGATCTGTCAGGATAGCTTTGGGAAAACCCAACCAGGTGAAAATGGTTAACGATTCTTTGACTAATACTGAGGCCTTTGTGGAGCGTAAGAGGATGGCCTTGGGGTAGTGCGTGGCATAATCCACAATCACCATTATGTGTGTAAGCCCTGCATCTGATTTCTCCAATGGGCCCACTAGGTCTAAACCTGTTCTTTCAAAGGGTACCCCCACTATGGACATGGTGAACTAGAGGGTCTGGGGGACCTGTTCGAGGGTTGGTTAGGTGGCACTCTGGGCAAGACTGGCAGTACCATTGGACATTGGCCCTCACTCCAGGCCAATAGAACCATTGTATTACCCTATCCCAAGTTTCCTTTCCCCCTAGGTGTCCCATGCAGAGGACCTTGTGGGCCAGCCTTAGCACTTCCTTTCATACTCCTAAAGGAACCACCAATTGAGTCTGGTCTTCCCCCATGGGTCCTAACTTTTCTACCCTATACAAATGATCCCCTTCAAATTCAAAATGTGGGTATGTCAGGGGCACTTGGGGTTGGACCGGGGTTCTGTCTATTACCACTATGCTTTGGTAAACGTGTTGCAGAGACGGATCTTCCCTTTGTTCCCTGATGATGTCAAAGCCACTTACCAAGAAGGCAGCGCCTTCTTGTTTGGCATCTGGGTCTACCTTTTCTTCGATAGCATTCAGAGGAGTTAACAGTGTCAGTAGGTTCAGCCAGTTCTATCCTATTATGATAGGGAAGACGAAGTTTGGTACGACTCCTATTTCTATCAGGGCTATTTTCCCTGCTATTTTAATCTCCACAGAGCTTGTGGGGTATGGTTTCACATCACCATGGACACATCAAATATAGATCCAAAGTTGGAAGGAAGGCTATTAGGGATGGGACTATCAGCGACTTATCGGTTACTGGTTTTATCAGTATCGGATTAATCTGATAATGGATTTATCGGTGGTATATCGGTTTTTTAACATTGCTGATTTTTCGGATCTTTAACATTGCAGCCATTGTTAAAATGGCTGCAATGTTAAAGATCCGAAAAATCGGCGATGTTAAAAAAAGATATACTGATACCGATATTATCGGTATTATCAGATGAATCTGATATCACCAATTATCGGCATTATCGGATTAATCCGATACCGATAGTCCCATCCCTAAAGCCTATATACCTTCTAACCCATCCCAAATGAGTGTCTGACTGCAGCCTGTATCCAGTAGGGCTGTATACTGTCTGCTGGAGATTCATGCTGGGGCAGTAGGTTTAGCAGATGGCCCCGGAGAGGTGGGATCAGCCCCAAGCCAGGTATCAGTGAGGGTACAATCCATCAGGGGGCACTCTTTCTGCCAGTGCCCTTCCTCCCCACACGTAAAACATGTCATGCATAATGATGGGGGTTTGGAGTCCCCAGTGGGGTTGGGGGGGGATCCAGTCCCCAGGGCTAGGGTACTCTCTCTGACTCTGGTTTGACTTGCCAGTCGACTGTTCTGGCCCCATAATCCTTGAGGAGTCCATATGGGGCCTTCCCACCATCCTGTCCCCAAACCTGGATCACGAGGCATTAGCCCTCTCCTCTGTGAGGCATCTCCTGGTCGGCCTCATTGTGGATTCCCTCCTCAACCCAGGGAACCGCATCCCACATCATACTTCCAGGGAGGACATATTAGTTTGCCTGACAATTCGGCTGTGAGTGTGTACTCAGCAGCTATGAAGTTCTCCATATTTTGGACAGTCTCTCCCAGGGTAGGGGTCGTTATTCCTGCAAACCCAGGTACAGCCTGCTGGAGGTAGGCTGTGGATGAACTGCTCCACCAGCAGGAGCTCCATCATTTCCTCTGGACTTCTCTCTTTTGGTTTCAACCACCGACTACAATTCCATCTCAAATGCTGGGCCACTTCTCGGGGATGGGTGCCCTTTTGGAATCTCTCTTTGTGAAAACACCTCCGATAGGTTTTCTTGGTTATTGACAACCCCTTCAATATGGCCTCCTTTATTATATTTAAATCAGAGACCTCTGTATGCTCTAGGGCAGGGGTCGGAATGTTTTTGAGTCCAGGGGCTGCATTGTCGGTCCCCGAATGCGCTGGGAGCTGCACAGTGAAATAAATTAAAAGCAATTAAAAACATTAATTTAAATCAATTATAATTAATTTAAATCAATTAAGAATGAATGTAAATCAATTTAACAATCCATTAACATTGATTTTAAAAATATAAAACAATTGAAAGCAATTAAAATCTATTAAAATATTCACACAAACACACACAGAGAAAATTCACACACACACTCAAAAACTCAGACACACAGACAAAATATTCAAACACACAGAATATACACACACAGAGACACAGACACACTGCTCTCCCCCTCCCTCTCCCCTGACTGCTAGCAGAGCATCTCCACTTAGTTGCTGCTGCCCGTCTCCCCTGCCTGCCTCTCAGCCAGAGTTCCAGCAGCAGCAGCAGGCAGTGCCGGCTCCTGTGGTTGAGACCTCTTGGACACGGCGGTGGGGGACCCTGTAGTGGGAGCACGGCAGCTCCTGAGGTGAGTGCTTCCTTGGATCAGAGTTGTGTGGACACCTCCTCCACCAGCACAGCTTGCCTGGGGGCCTGGCAGGGAGACCTGCAGTATGGGAAGCCGGGAGGGAGCTGCTGGGGATGGGGTAGGGATGCTGCCTCGCCGCTTTGAGGACAGGAGGTCTGGTCTATGCCTCTGTGACAATAATAACAGTTTGTGATTATTGTGTGCGGCCTGCAAAACCCCGTTTGGGCCACAGCAAGCCGGTTGATGGACCGCACGCAATGGGGAAGAGCTTGGAAGTTGTGGACCACGGGAAAAAGCCCCACAGGCTGGAAGTGGCCCATGGGCCGGAGGTTCCCCACCCCTGCTCTAGGGTGTCATAGATAGTTTGGGATGCCCCTGTCAAACACAGGGCCAGGAGAGGAGCCCATTGCTCATCGGGCCATTTGGCTGTGCTCATGACCCTTTCGAAGGTTTGAAGAAATGCTTCTGGGTCATTATCCAGCCCCATCTTGTTCAGACAGATGGACACCGACTTCACTTTTGTGGCCTCTGAGCTAGGACATAAAGCGGGAAGCCAAGACAGTTGACATTTCTGACACGAGTCTGGTTTTCACCTGAGACTGAGCCACTGCCAATTTTTGGACCAACTGGACAGTTTGCATCTGCTGCTGGGTGACTAAGTCCCTTATTAATTGCTGATTTTCAGCAGCCTGGAAGCAATGGGCTTCAGCCAGCCATTTGGCTATTGTTTCAGGCTCCATGACCTCTCTTAGTTGCTCTGCCTCAAAGAGATCCTCTGGGGATAACAGGGACCACTCCAAGGTCAAGCCTGAGACCCCTCACTCTCACGCAAAGGTGTTAGTGGTACTGGCGGTGCGCCCTTATCCGCCCCCCTTTTAATGCGCAGTTCCATCCTTTCACCAGGACAGGGCACTATGCCTGCATTCTCCACCAGTTGTGAAGCCCTTCTGGGGCTACCGCCTGGGTGATGCCAAGTGAAGTTTACTCTGGGAGGGCAGTGTGACCCCCATCAATCAGGGTGCAGGGGACAAGCACCCCAGTCCCTTGGTGGGGGTGGCCCTATTTCCATCCCCATGGAAATGCTCAGAAATCTCTTACCTGGGGCTGGGGTTCCAGGTTGGGAATCCCCTCCCAGCTTGAAGTCTTTCCTCAGACACTCCTACTCCCCAGCCGGGGGGTTGGTTGACTGAGCTCTGGGTGGCTGCTCCCCTCTCTGATGGCCAACCCGCCTGCAGTGGCCGAGAGCTGAGTGAGGGCGGCATGGGCAGGACAGCTCCCACAACCATCTGTCTCCCCTGAGTCCAGCCCCACTGTGCTGGTGGTGGGGCTTTTTGAACTGCATGCTGCGGTTCCTCCCCCTGTGGCTTTGGGCCTCCCTGGCTGAGGGGTAGCCAGGCACGGCCTGATGATCTAATCAGGAGGTGCGCTGTGAGTGTGCCAGGTGGCGGGGCTTCTTGCTGGTGCCACAGAGTCAACCTGTGCTAAGAGAACTGCCAAGATGAAGTTGGTGTAGCTTGGCACAGGTTGACTCCTTGAGTGACCCCTCAAAGTACTCCTTATGATGAAGTTATTACTTCATCATAACCCCTGTATAATTTATCAAGCATACTCAGAAATTGCACTGATGAGGTCAGGAGTCTTGATAATCATTTGAGTCAGTCACACAGCATCAACCAGCAGAACGCTTTGCTGCTTTTCATGAGGTTAATCTGCTGATAAAACCTACTTTGTTGGTATTGGTAACTGTGCTTCTGGCTGCTGCCGGGAAATATTCATAATCGGGGAAAGAGCAGTAGACTTCCCACTAAGCGTGATAAGTGAACCATCAGGATTGAAGTTAGATGATGGGGTCACACCGAACAATTTCCTGAAGATCCAGCTCTGGACAACTCTGCCAAGCTGAAGTTGGTGTATTATCATGTAAATGATGGTAGAGACAAAATAGTGTGGAGATATCTTTTATTGGATGAACTCAAGTTGGTGTAGGTGTGCAAGCTTTCGGACCTCGTCAGGCAGATCAGGAGTTGGAACTGTCATAATGTAAATGATGAGACTGATAAATTTGGTGAAAGACTTTCTGGTGTATGTGAAAACCAAAGCTGAACTGACTAAGTATTTGGGTGAGAAATCATCTCCCATTTCAGTAACAGTCAACAGAAGGTGCTGGTTGCTTACGACACTATCATGAGGGCCAACTGCCCCCTTTCAGAAATTGTTTTTGTAAGTGAGATGGAAAGGGGTATGCATACCTTAGAAGAGGGGAATCAGCTTATCCTTTTCAGTGCAGTTGATGTCAGTCAGACTGACCCTGACATGAAACTTCATGTTTTCTTTTTCAATACTGATGTGTTTGTGCTGTGTTAGTTGGGCACTGTTCTCTTCTGCCAAAGTCAACCACCTTGCTCCAAAAGCAAGGATCAGAGAAGATTTCCATTCGTCAATGCTGTATGAAGCTGGGATCAAAGAAATACAAAGCTTTCACTCTATGGTATGCAATATGCATTTAAGGGCACAGATAATACTTGATCTTTTGCAACAAAGGGGGTGGCAAGTCAGTTTTAAAGTCTTCATGGAATCAACTGATGAAATACGTCATGCATTCAGCTTGTTTGGAGTTTTGGAAAATATGCCTGATAACATCTTACGTGCTGTGGAAAAGTACACATATCTCTTGTATAAAACAAATGGTGCAACTGCATCATCATTGAAGGAGTTGTACTGCATGCTTTTTGCTAGATGTGGGAAGGTCATCGACTGCCCCCAACTTCAGGGACACTGCAACCACATCTCACACGGGCTTATTACATAACATTCATTTGGAAAACTTCAGTGAAACCAATGCCATCCCTTCCCCCAGCAACCGAGTATGGTTGGCAGTTGGTAGATCGTCAACCGGTTCCAATATACCGCATGAATGCCCTGGCTCCAGAGGCCCTATTAGAATTGTGAAAGTGTAACTGCAAAACTGGCTGCAGCACACATTCATGTGGCTATAAACACAATGATCTGCACTACACTGCATTGTGTGGATGTGGAAACAGTTGTTGTAGTAGCAGCTGTCGCATCCCACTTGATCTGGATTCAGATTCAGAGTAATGTTCGATAATTCAGGATTCTTGTGCAACATCCACAATAAATATAGGGGAAAACTATAATTTGGGATTATGAGGTGTTCTTTTGTACCTTTGACTTGGAATCTGAATTTTGAATAAAGCACATGCTCCTCAAAAGTGAAATTCATAATTTTCTTATATCATCCTTGTCAAGTAGTATGGAAAACGTGTCTGATTTGGTGTGCACCAATGAGAGTTACATGAAAAATCTTTTCACACTTGGACAACTCAAGTTCGACTTAACAGGGTGTCCAGGCAGTGAAAGTGAGAAACTAAAGTTGGCCAAATTTATAAAGTACTGGATAACTGCCCTCTGACTACAGCCCTTCGCCTGATCCAGTGCAGAGTTTAGTGGCAGTGGCAGCAGGATCACGGGCAGGAGAGATGGTGGCAGAAGCTGGATGGGGTGGAACCACCTAGGGGGCACCTCTTCCACCCCCATCCAGCTTCTCCTGCCCTGATCCTGTTGCTGCTGCCACTAAACTCTGTGTTGGATCGGGGGAAGGGGCGCCTCTCCTGCCCCCCTCCAGCGCAGAGCTTCTTAGTGACAGTGGGGGGGGGGGGGGCAGCTAGATGGTGGGGGACAGGGGGAGGAGAGTCAATTTGCTACCCCAGGCGGCAGCCTGAGCTGCTTAGTGGTAGCACTGGCCCTGCCCACGATGCCCATGCAACATGCCCTCAAGTGGCCTCAGGCTCCTAAAGAAGGAAGTGCTGAGTAACCAGACAACGCCAGGACTGAGCGTAGCTTCCTCATCTTTCTTCTGCTGAGTGAATGATTAATGGCTGTGGTGCACATCAGAGAAGTGAATCCTATCCCGATGGAAGTGTCCTCTCTTCCACGGCTGGACTGAGCATGTGTACACATTACGCAGCCACCCACGGACACATGCATCCTCTTAACCAGCTGCACGGGTAAACATTTACCCACTTGTCTAGCACTCTCTGAGTTGATCTTTTCACAGTCTGTCTGCACAGTCTTCTCCTGGGCTATTAAGGTGGTATGGCTCAGTGAGCAAAGAGCCAGGCCCAGAATCTTTCACCAGTCTAGATTGAATCCCAGCAGGCAGGCTAGTCTCCATGGCTAAAGCTGTGCTCTATACAGTTCTCTGGAGTGTGGCACTGCTCAGAAAAGCCCCTGTTTGCTGTGTCCTACTGACTTCCAGAGCAAATGCCCAGCTCACAAGTAAAAGGAGGCATTTTCTAAGTGCCAGCCCTGGAAATGCAGCATGGGGTCTGAAAACCCTGTTCCAGTTCAGGCAGGAATAAAGATTGAGTGGACCAGATCACATGTGTGCAGCTCCCCTGCCTTTCTGTTACACCCCCGATTACATCAGTTGGATCCCATTGTCCGCAGTGTAACTGAGGGTAGAGAGTCAGGCCATGTAATTAGAACTTCATTCCTCTTGTGGACAATGGGAGTAGGGTTACCACACCTCTGAGTTTGGGGGTGCCTGCATAACACAGGGGAAAAAATTCATTTGGGGTGGGGCCACATCAGAAAGAGGCGGGGAAAAGAGGTGATGTCACAATGCTTGGATGGAGGTGTGGCCACCTCAGAAAGGCATGGGAGAGTCTCTTTGTCCCACCCCCACCCTATTTGGGTCAAAGCATGAGGGAAGGCAGCAACCCTAAATGTGAGCTGGACTAGAACCTAACTCCTCCTCCTGTAACTGTATTGGCTCCTAGCACAGTCAGGGGCATATAATTCGGAAAAGATTTTGGGTCATGATCAGATTTGGAAGACAACCCCAGTGCAGAGCTCTGGCATTAGAAGGTGTTATTCTCACACAGAATAACTGACCAAAGAGCAGGGCCGGCCTTACAAATTGCGGGGTCCTGGGCAAAGCCAAAATGTGGGGCACCACAGGCCCCGCCCACTCCCCACAGGCCCCACCCACTCCCCACAGACAAATGCAGAGAATTCCCCACATGCCATGTTAAGCCATCAGTGCAATTAAATCAATATGCAACAAAGAACATTTAAATCTGTGTTTTGTCCCCACATGGAAGAAAGAGCACAGGACACAGATATTAGTTAAAAAGACAACTCTTTATTTAAAACATAAGCAACAGCAAGTTCAACAGCAAATACTTCTGCTCCAAACTTCCTGCCTATAACTAAGCACAACCCCAGATCTACAAACAATACTAAATTCCCAAACTTAGAACCAACGAGTAGAAACCAAACATGCCTATAAGATTCACATGCTACTACCCACATATGATACCATGTAACCTGCTCTGGCCCCCCAAGTGTGCCCTTAAAGGGTACACAGACAAGAGTTCTCATTCAGTGGCTACTCAAAGTTCCCTGTAGATGCACAGCGCAGCGCATCCAAATCTTAATTTGGCCATCTCTTTTGAAGGCAGGCTCCCGAATGGCACCTCCAGCTCCCCCCTAGAGCTGCGCTGCTCTCTCCTACCTGTTGTTGTCGCTTTGCCCACCAAATACTGATGCTGGTGCCTCAAGCTCTCTCTCTCTCCCCCCAGGAAAGGGGGTCCCGTGGAATTGATACGGATATTATAACACAATATAGGTGCCCCCAACGAGGCCAGGCCTCACCAACGAGCCCTAACGAGGCCAGGCCTCACTGTGAGACCCTCCCTGCCCCACCACCAGGCCCCATGCCCCCCCACGCTGCTAGGCCTCACCGTGAGGCCCCCGTCCCACCACCAGGCTAGGCTCTGCGCAGCTAGGCCTCACCACGAGTTTAGGCCCCAGCATCACAAGGCTAGGCCTACGCCCCCCCACCTGGCCCCACGCCCCCCCACATAGCTAGGCCTCACCATGAGTATAGGCCCCCTGCCCCACCACCA
>QEPC01005946.1:1128587-1150071 GCA_003113815.1 Sphenodon punctatus
GATCCCTGGGTGGGGAGGTAGGGTGATCCCTGGGGTGTGGGGTGTGTTAAACCACCCCCACCCCAGGGATCACCCTAGTACAACCGTACCTAGCTGCTGGTGCGGGCTCTGGGTCGCCGCTGGCGGCCCGGAGCCCGCACTAGCAGGGACTTCAGGAGAATTTTTTTTTTTTTTAAAGTCAGGCTGGGCAGGGTGGGTGGGGTGTGTCTCCCCTTCCACCCGCGCAGCCTGGACTGGGGAGGGAAAGTGGGGGGGGGTTGTGTTTTTTTTTACATTGCGACTGGCCGTACATTTGAATGGCCGCAATGTAAAAAAATCCGGTACGGGGAATCCGGTAAACGGACCGGATTACCGGGTTTAATCCGATACTACTGGTACACAAAATACCGGCAGTATTGGATACCGGAAGATCTGGAATTCCCACCCATAGGCAGCCATGGCTAGCTGCCATGGCGACCCCCAACGCTGGGCCAGGCAGGTGTGAAAATAGACATGCCCACCCAGTTTGCCAAGCTCTGACCCACCTGAGTGGCTCGCAAGGTCAGACCATGGACCTGGTTAATTCCAGGCCCATGTTTCTGGCCAAACATGCCAGAGATTTTTTCTTTCCTCCTTTCCGAATTTATATGCTGCCATTCCCACAAAGCTCAGGGTGGCTCGCAATCCATAAAAACAGTAACATTCAACAATAAAAACACACATCCCTCCCCTCAAACTCCCTCCCTCTCTTACAGCCCTACCCAGAAACCCATCCAAGCCCTATTTATCCCTGCCTGCCAAATGCTCTTTCAAATAAAAAGGTTTTGCCCTGCCTCGGAAAGATCCCCAGGTTTGGGCTCAAACGAACCTCCTGGGGAAGGGAGTTCCACATAATGGGGGCAGCAACCGAGAACACCCTCCTGCGCATCCCCACCCCACAGAACCTGCAGGAGGGCGCCCCGGTTGACTGTAGGGGCCGCAAAGTGGCATGGTAGGATAGGCAATGTTTCAGGTATGTGGGACCCAGACCATTTAGGGCCTTAAAGGTCAAAACCAGCACCACATCGTGCGGGTCCAAAATAAATGTGTGGGGTTCAGCCCTGGCCCAGGAGTGTCAGAATGGGCAAACCGAGCCAGCGTCACATTAGTTAACACTCTAAGATCAGTGGAACCTGGACTGGACTATTAACTTCTACCCCTACAGAGCTATTTTACAAACTCTTTCAGTGTTTTTTTTAAAAAAACTTATGAGTACATCAAAGAGAGAGACTTCTCCAAGGGTGAAGCTAAAATAGGGAAAGGTGGTGCAGCTTTACTGGGGCCCGTGCTCCCTGCTGCAGCTATGTTCCTTGTGACTGGGAGGACATGAGGGGTGGTCCCATTCCATTGTCTGCGCCAGGGCCCATTGCATCCTAGCTACGCTCCCGTATTTCTCCTGCTGAAGTACTTTATTGTAATATACTTTGTGCCTATTACCGGACAAAATGAAACCATTCTTGGTGATGACTGTGCCCATAAATACATAATTAGATATGAACAAATGGATGACTATCTGGAAGAAATCATGTTATTTAGAAGCATCAGAGAGATAAATGGCACTCGGCAGACACTCTAAAATGACAGGCCTTTGCCCGAAAACTCAAAAGGTCCTAATCTTGCAAAATCTTTTTCTATTAGGTCTGTCAACCTGTCATCCAATTAAAATGAGCTGATCATCTCTGTGGTTTTAATTGATTAATTGACCTGTTAAGTATTTACCCACTATGAATCTCAATTATTGCATACAACACAGTTCTTTACGTTGGATTTTGTTTCTTCTAGGTTTAGATGTGTGTGTTTTTTAATTGTATTAAAATCTTGGTCTCTTTTGATCTGCAAATAAGAAATTAATTAAACCAATGAATTATTTCAACCCTACTTTCTGTTTCTTTTAAGTACTTATGTGTCCCCTTCCTCATTACATGATTTTAATACAGCTTCACAAAAAACCCCATTGTACAAATGAGAAACTAACTAACTTGCCCAAGACCACACAGGAATTCTGTGGCAGGGGAAGGAACTGAACTCATGTGAACTACTGATCTAGTCTTCCCTCATGAGAACCAATGAGTCTAGGATCACACACACACATGAGCAAGGGACTCTGCTACTGGGCCCCATATTTTTACATTTAACTCCAAGAGAAGGCCAAGGTTGTGTGGACAATGAGGTTTACAGCAGCAAGAGAACATGAGCTAGGTATACCTCTGTTTACATAAGTGTCTGGTTAGGATTATGCATTTATTCATTCAAGTTGCTCAAGCTTTGGATTCCCCTTCAGGCAGAAAGCATGCTAGGAAAATGCAATGTGGCTTTAATTTGAGATAGATCAGTGTCAAAACTCCTCTTCCTTATTCAAGAGGTCTGTTTCCTGAGGCCACTTCTGACTCTGAGTCACTGTTGCTAACATTAATGAAATAATATACATCTGTTTCCTTGCTTGCTAACATTGTAGAGCCAATGTGGCTACGGGAGACTCCAGCCTGCAGAGGTGATACAGAGCTACTGAGCTGCTCTAGTAAGCACAGAACCCTACAAGGCTCTGAAACCAAACAGCATGTTAAGGTGAACGGTTCTAAAAGTTGTCATTTCCAGTTTGAAGAACACACACTGACTCATCCATTAGAAAAAGGGAAATGTTACTGTAATTAGTTTTAAATGATCCATTAAGATGTCCCTCACCGAAGTTGGGGCTTCCTGCACTACAGACTCGTATGTTACACATGTTGTTAATTCTAAATTACTTGTGAGCCCCATGTGTTGGTGGACCCCTACTTGAATCACTGCAGACCCCCCTCCATGGACCAAGGATCCCTGTGTTTTGAGGTTCTGTGGGACCATATTTAACTTTAGAGCTTCCCACACTCAAGTTGTCATTTCCAGTTTATTCATGGATCAGTTTCAATCGGTATCAACCACTGAAACAGGGGAATGCTTGGGGCGGTGAGGGCAACCAGTTGTGAGCTAGATCTTTGCCCATCCTGGCTGGTGAAAACCAGCCAGGAGATGCTGGGGCTGTTGCTGGCTGGGGTTGTCAATGCCTCCCTTTGGGAGGGTAGAGTGTTGGGCGTTCTTAAAACTGTGGTTGTCTGGCCCCTGCTTAAAAAGCCATCTTTGGACACTGACTCCCTGGCCAGTTATCAGTCTGTCTCTAACCTTCCTATTGTACTAAGTCAAGCATCTTGGGAGAAATTTGTGTTAGGGAGATTTCTAGACCCATGATGTTTTGCTAGTTCAAGTACAGTTTGGTTAAGTTTCCAGATCTTTGGATGGGAGTGACTTAACCCATCACTCTGTGACACGAAGCCTTCCAGGCTGTTGGTTAATTTCAGGGCCAGTGCTACTATTAGGCAGATCAGGCAGCCACCTAGGGTGCCCACTTGAAGGGAGCAGTTCTCCTGCTCCTGATCAAGCTGCCGTGCCATCACTGGCAATAAGCTCTGTACTGGATGGGATCATGGGACAGGAAGGGTGCCCCCTTCAACTTGCTGCCTAAGGGCGTTTTCACATGGAGAAACTAATCCAGACTAGTTTTTATAAACTCTGGTGTTCATTAGTCCGCACTTACAGAGTTGAACCTTTTAGACAGACAATCTAGTCAGGACTTATTTCTAGTCCAGACTAGCTGTCTGAACCGAACATTGCAGTTAGCACGATGCTTAGACCTCATTCTGACGTTTGCTTAATTTGCACAGCCGCGGCAGCGGCAACGTTCGATTTAAAGCAAGGCGCACTTCCGGGTTGGTGTGAACGCACCTAGTGCGCACAATTCAGCGTTATGTGAACTGGTGGAGTGCGGTTTGAAAAGCTGCTCAAACCAACGTTTCAAAAATTCGACATAACGCTGAATTGTGTGCACTAGGTGCATTCACACCAACCCGGAAGTGCGTGTTGCTTTAAATCGAACGTTGCCGCCGCTGCGGCTGTGCGAATTAAGCGAACGTCAGAGTCTCTGTGGCTGCATTTCAATTCCGCGCTCCTTTTTGGCCGTCCCATCATGATGTTTTCTGTGACTGAAACGTCACTTCATGTGAGCCTACAAACTATAGAGGCATAAAATGCCTAGAGTCTTCCTAGGCCAGATTTGAAACCCTGCTGCCATGTCAGGTTGTGACAATACTCACACGGCACGCACAGGGATGCACAGGGACAGGGATGCAGAGCAGGAAATCCAGCTCTGCATGCCTGCGTGTGTCTGCTGGCAAAGCCGCCTGGGGGGGGCTTTCAGACTGGCTGATCCCTGTGCATATCCTGGTTGCGCATTCCCTCTCACAGCCAGAATATGCGCGGGGGGAGGTCTGAAAGTGGCCTCAGTTAGGCAGCTCTGTGTATCTTCTCTGGTTGTTCAGGACAGGGGTTTGCTATGAAAGCTATATAGGAATATCTGATGAATCAGGGTGCAGATCCTTAGTGGTGAATTAGAAGCATGGCAGAGAGGAGCCAAGTTTGAAAGGCATCATAGGGCTGTGGTGATTCCAGTGTCTCATTGTGGCAACATGGATCCCACTACTACTTGTGAAACCCGAGGGCCAGAGTTTGATGCCCATAGTCCCAGGTCCAATGGTCTATGCCTGGCAGCTGGGTCACTGGTCTCTCTAGACCAAACTGGCTTCTCTATTGGTTTGGAAGCAGTCTCACTAGAAGGTAAAGGATTAGAGATATTGTCCAGGCTATGAGCAGAAGGTTTGTGGTGGTGCTGTGCTGTGCTGTCAGCATTGGGCGTATTGTGCAGATAAACCTAGGGCAAGGTGTCAATTCATGCAATAAAGCACTTAAAAGGTGCCACCAGGCTTCCCGTTGCTTTTGTTCTGGCCATACCCAAAGGCAGCTTTTGTGGGTGGAGAGAGATGCACAAAACATCCACCGCTTCCCTGCAATAAACCAGCTCAATTCCCAGGCGTGCTACAGGGAAATGCCCAGCTTGCTTGTTTCCAAACCTTTCCTTTCCAGATGTGGCACTGTGGGAAGCCATGACATCAGCGGTTTTCTGGATGAGAAAATGGCTCTTTAATCAAAAGCCCATGATGGGAGCCCGAAAGGGCAGCCGGGGGCAGCTGAGAGCCTGCCAGGAAAGAGGCTACACAGGGAATGCAGTGGAATTTTCCTTTGTAAACCCCTTTGAGGTGAGCGGCACACAGTCTGTGGTGCAATTATTTTGTCTGTTTGACAACAGCTGGGCTTGGCTTTCCTGAACTTGCCGAATGGGCTTTGTGATCTTGGGTAAAGAGGTGATTTCCTCCTTGGATCTCTTTCAGCTCGACTTGTGTGACAGCTGGACTCCTGTCCACTGGGGAGGAAAAGTACTGAATGACCTAATGGGGAAGATCCTTCCCTATGTCAAGGCACCAGCAAGCCACCTTATCTAGCTACCTGTATACCTCTCAACCCCTGGACTCTGAAATGAGGGATAGTGACTCTCAAAATGCAGAACAATGGGGACCTAATTTGCATAATGTTTGCATATATATATATATACACACAACTTCAGAGTAGTCTATTAATTAACTATGAGGCTGGGCTAAAAACACATTTTTTAAAAAAGCAATCTTAAAAAGTGAAAGGACTTACACATCCAAACAGCATAAAAATCACCAAGATGATCACAGAACTCTGCTGCTATATGCTCCATGGATGCCATGTACCACAGGCGTTGAAAACTGTCATACTGGGGTCAAACCAATGGACCATCAAGCCCAATGTCCTGTCTCTACCAGTGGCCAGTACCAGATGCTTCAGGAGCAGTGCACAAAACCAAGCCATATATACGGCTTGGGCCCCGCCCCATATATCTAAAGGATCGCTTCACTCCCTGTGCTCTGGATCGGCCCCTGCTGTTGACCAGGAGCGCCCTTCTCGAAGTCCCCCGGGTATCCCGGGGGGTGACTATGGAGAGGGCGTTCTCATGTGGCAATGCTGAGGCTGTGGAACTCCCTCCTGGCAGAGACCCTGGTGGCTCCGGACCGCTCCTCTTTTCGATGTCAATACAAAACCTGGCTGTTCTGCCAGGCCTTTGGTGAGGGTGGGTTTTTATTTGCAAGGGTGAGGTATTTTTTTCCCTCCCTCCTTTTTTCCCAGGGGGATGTTCCCCCCCTCTTCTACCCCCTTTCTAGATGTTTTATGTTTATGTTGTTTGTATATTTTTGTATCTGTATTCTTATATATTCTAAGCCCCCCAGAGCTGCCTTTGGCAGGAAGGATGGAATATCAAATGGTTTAATAAATTAATTAATAAATAAATAAATATCCATACAACAACCTCTCTCATAAGCCAGACTTAAGCCCAAGCTTGTCCTGCCAATCTTTATGCCCAAGCTCTATCATAACACTTCCTTTAACTACTTGGTCTCCTCCACACCCACATGGCCAACAAACGTTACAGTTTACATAGCCCTCTTTCTGACAATAAAGCTTTCCCGCACTCCAGCCATTTCTCCTGTGTGTATTCTCTGACATTAAATGCAGTGAGGATTTTCTCTTGGGCGAGTATTAAACAGCCCATTATCAAACAGAGAGTATGGTCAATTTTTAAAAATTTATTTTTAAAATGCAAATTAATTGATCACAACATTAGCACCTTGCAAGAGCCAGGTCTGAACCCCTAGCCAGCTGATTTTTCCAAGAGAAATGCTTAGAAACCATAGCTCTAAATGCCCCCAAATGGAGTTTTTTTCTCCCAGGTATTGGAAAACCCTATTATTCACTGGGGATTTTGCACTGGGGATCTCGGCGAGATCTTGGTCCTGGCTGAAATCTTGCAAGAAATCTCATGAGAACCCAATTTGATTCTCATTTCAGCCCAAATGGTGGGTGCACTGAAAATGGGGGGGGGGAGGGGGTGAGGAGGCCAATGGCCATGCACTTGCACTTGCACTTGAGGTTGGTGGTACCCATAGTAGCCCAGAGGGGGAAAACCTTGGTGGGAAAGGGAACTACCATGGGAAAGCCACAGGCAAAGGACAGGTGCTGGCCATTTGCAGAGTAGCTGACTGCATGCCTATGCCTTGAACGCGCTTCCAATTGCTGTTCCTAGACCCAGCTAGCCTGTGAATGCCAATAGAAAACGAAGAGGGTCAGGATTGCTGCTGGCTAATCTGGGAATGCAAACAGGGAATGCACAGGGAAAGGCTGCTGGATTGGAAATAGAACGGGGGTGGGGGTGGGGAGGAGGGAAAGTATGTTGTTCCAATGCTGGGGTTGAGGGAGGAGCCGGATGTGCCAAAGGAAACCACAGTAACACACAGGAAACATTTTTAAAGGCTTTATTGACATCACAAAAACATAGGGCGGCCACTGATGCATCCCCAGAATACAGGACATCCCTGGGTTGGGGGGAATGGGGGAAGTGCCAGTCTTGATAGACCCTGGCTGGGACTGCTGCAGAGCTGGGCCACGCTACAAAAACATCATTTGAAACAGTTCACCGACACTCATGAAACTGTCACTGATAGTGGATGTTGGTGCTAGCATTGCAGTTGATGTGCCAGCACAAGGTGTCAGATATCTTCAGCTATGCACTGCTCCGCTTAATTCAACTGGTCCTGGAACTGGAGCACTGGCCTGCCGGAGCTAACTAACAGGGGGTTCTCCAGTGCAACCCCGCTGACCTCCCAGATGTTATGGAGAACACAGGTGGTGGTAGTAAGAAGTGAAGCAATCTCTAGCTGGAAATCAATTCTGACCACTATTGCTCTCCAGTGCTGCTTTAAAAGTCAGAAAGCTCTCACCACAGTGGAGCGGGTGGCACTGAGCTGCCAGTTGACGTGCCTTTGCTCCGGGCTGTGGGTAACGCTGTATGTCTTCATGAGTCACAACTCTAGTGAGTAGGCAGGGTCCCCAAGAACAACAGGCTTCATGAGCACCCCCTCAATGCATGTTTCAATGTAGGGTCCAAAGTCTCTGGTGTACATACAGCCGGATTGCACTCAGCTGTATGTACATACATTCATACTGATTTTATGGATGTGTTGGCTGGCTGGTCTGGGAAGAACCATGACATCTGCATTTTCTGTCAGTCCTCCTTCTTTGGTTGTATGTACACCGGAGACAGAACATCAGGAGTCTGGAGTGGTAAGCTTCCAGATGCAATGGCAGCATGCTTCTCCACGGGGATGGGTGACTAAATCACCATGCTCTGTTTCTCCAGTCATGACCTGAGGATCTCAGCTATCTGCAGGACAAGGTAACGGGTATCCTGAAGTATGCAACCCACACAGTCTCGCCACAAGGACAGTATTCTCCCACCAGTCTGTGCTTTTCTCCTTCACTTAGACAAGCTTCCTGGTGGGTACAGCTCTGCATATGTTGTTGATGACTGAAGCCACTTCCCTTGACATGTGCCTCTCTACGTGCATCAGCTGCCCTTGCACAACTTCACTCTTTCCCAGTCCACTGTCACCAGAGGTAGGCAAATGCACGGTGTTAAAGCAGGAGCCACTATGGTGTGCCCCACTATCCTGGCCAGAGATTGAGCAAGAGCCTTTCTGTTGTGCCTTGACATTGTGCCAATGACAGCAGTAGGCTTGGCTCTATTGGATAGCTCATAGGTTTTGCTCAGCAGTAGAAATGAATGCCTGGAGTGCAATAACAAGCAAAAGGAAGTTCTCACGGCATGTGTCTCAATGGATGAGGTTCTGGTGTCTATGAACTCTGCATACCACATGCCGAATGTTTTGAACAGCCTAAAGAACTGGGAAGCTGCCTAGCTAGGATTGGCTGCACACTGCACATGAGCAGTTGATGGTCACTATTGGTCATGTGTCCTTACAGGACTGGCTGTGCGTTGAATGAGAGCTGGTGTTGACTGCTATTGGTTACAGGCCAGCTATTGGTTGAAAAGATTTTTGCAAAGCTTATGCTGGGTGTGTGTGTTCCTGCACTGGCACTGCCTATCCAATCTGTCGAAACTACACAACACATACTTTTTGAATGCCATTTGTACGACATGTTGAGGAGGAAGTACTTAACATCCTTCCTAGAGAAATATCTGGGTAGAACTGTCAATTGTCTCCTGATGTATGCGTTATCTGAGGTTCCATTTTTACAGCGGATAGCAAATTTTTTGATTCAGGCAGTCATTTTTGAATTATAAATTAAGTATGGATTCCAGTTCCCCAACATCTATATGATGGGTGGTGGGGTTAACCTTTACAAATTTTTTATTATAGACTTTTTTTTTCCATCTTGGTTATTTAGTTATGTACATGCTGTGCGTAGGTATTTGAAATATTTTATATTTGTTTGTTTTTTGTGTGTGGTTTTATGTGGCTATAGGTTATGGCTCAGCTTAATAATAAATGAAATGAAATGAAATGAAATGAAGGTGGCTACTGTATAGACATTTCTGTCACAAGCACATCAGTACACAGGCAAGCACATCAGTACTCATCTAAAAATGTTACAGATGTTAGCACCACGGAAGCATGGAATTTTTTCATGGGGTGCAGGGGAGAACCACTGAATGTTAAGAAATGGGCAGGTGGGGGGATCTGCAAGGCAGTGAAGGTCACTGTGCTCGGAATGTATGTGGGAACAGAGCTGGGATACTATTTTCCATTAGTTAAAAGTTACTCATATGATCTCTTATCTTTTGAAAGTAACAGTTTTTGCTTGCAATGAGCACAATGGGTCATAATGCCTTAGAAAGCTATTGCTGCGGGTTGTCTTCCCAGAAAAGCCAAATGACTTCAGTTTTTGACTGTGGATGCTGTGGCCACCTACGGTACGGGGCCCAGAGAATTTGTAGGGTGATGAATACCCTGGTCTTTACTGACATTTGGGTGAGGCCTGATATCTAGAGAGAACTGTCAGACCCATCCTTGGAGGCAGCCTACTATGCGCACGTGCACACAGTGGGGTTCTATGTATGATTGATGAAACGCAGACCCCCACACAACTCTACTGCAGTTCCAAGTTCATCAGAATGGAAGGGTGGGAGCCCTGGACGAAATGAGAGAGTGGGATGTAAATGAGATTGCAGCTTCTCTGGACATTTGTACACTGCCGGAAGTAGGGCAGGACCTTCCCTGCAGTTTTTTCTGATCACTGCCCCGATGACAGTGAGAGTATACCTGCAGAGCCACCGGGAGTGCCTTGAGAATCTCTTGGAAGAAACAAGTGACTTGGGGTGCAGGGAATGTGAACCAACTGAAGGAAAACTTGTTGCCCTATATAAGGTTTGGACAAGTGGAGAAGTGCAGAGCACCCTTGTGAGTGGGGATGTTTTCCACCCCAGCTGTATGGTAATGCAGAAGAGGCTAGAGAGGAGGTACAAGATGCACATGTTTGACTGGGGGTTTATAGGGATTTCTAACACCATGGTGGGCAAGACCACAATAAAACTGTGTGCTGCTACCTGCTAATACGTCACTGTGAGCTGTGGATGCAAGAAACTGGATGGTGACAACATGCAAAGACTGATTGCTGTTGATTTCAATTTTTACTTTTGCTTTCAATTTTCACTATAGACGCTCAGTAAATTATGCAATTTGCTCAATAGACTCATCATTCTGTGCATAGTAAAAGGTTATTTCTAGTCACCAAGTGCTCACAGGTATAAACTCAGGTATGAACCTCTGTGGGTGGGTGGGGATAGCGGGTGCTGAACTGCCTCCTGGAGTCATAATAGCCTGGAAGAAAGAAACAAGGTGGGGCAGCTTCTTCTTCCCATGGTTCACCACGTCTGTGAGTCATCATAGGGGGCAGGATTCTGAGAAGAGGGGTTGGTGGGTGGGTGGAGCATGTTGGGGAAGAACGCCTACCCATGGGTTAGGCTTGTCACACTAAACCTGTCAGTGGGGGCTGAATGGAGGCTGCCCAAACGCACAAGAAAAACACACAGGAAGGGGGCTGTTTATTAAGCTCGACATGTTAAACATGTAAGTGGAGACTGCATGGACTGAAGCCAGACTTCAGGGGGCTATCATCTCATTTGTGAACACCCTTTGATCAAGACCACGGCCACCTGACAGAGACCATCTTTCTGCTCAGTGTCTCTGTGAGTTAACAGGCCTAAACCTCTGCATTTCCTAATGGCATTTGCAGACTAGCTGGGTCTGGGAATAAAGGGTGTGTGTGTGTGTGTGTTCCTTGCCCAAGAACTCTTCCCTGACATGTGCGCAGCCCAGAGAGGATTCAGGTGCTTTCTCTGGGGACAGCTGGTGTGAACGGTTGATGTGGGTTAGGAAAGCCTGTCCCTGACCAACAGTGTTTGCAGTTGCGGCAGCAACATGTTCAAGCAAGGGAGCTTGGGAGCTGGATGGACCGGGACAGGCTTCTTTGTGTCTGTGCCCACATCTCCCTCATCTCCTTTCTAAATCTCGCCTCCTCAATCATGCTATCCAACCACTCAAACTGCTGCCAGAGGTGGGCCCAGTGTCTGTCCTCCTGCCAGCGGTCAAGGCGGGCCTCAGCAGCAATGACCATTCTGCTGCACCAGCTGCCTATGCTCCCTAGCCAAGCTATTAATGGTGTTGCAGCTCTTGTCCACCCACT
Source organism: Sphenodon punctatus (assembly GCA_003113815.1). Lineage (NCBI taxonomy): Eukaryota > Metazoa > Chordata > Lepidosauria > Sphenodontia > Sphenodontidae > Sphenodon > Sphenodon punctatus. The sequence goes on from QEPC01005946.1 coordinate 1,140,096, forward strand.
ACATATTCTCCACAAGCAGCAACCTTGCCAAATCGGTTTCAGTCACGCAGGTCCTGATTGTGCTGGGGTCTTTTGGCTGGGGGTTCCATTCACGCTCATTGTGCTGGCATACCTGTATACAAGGCAACAAGGAAAGCCACTAGTTCAGGCTGCCCCACCCACCTTCCCACCCCAGTGATTCTTGTCCTGGGTGTAGCTCTGCTGCATCATTTGGACCGAGATTTCTTGGAACACTGCCTCATTCCTGTAGCACTTCACGAGGGCATATTGGACCTTCCAATCCCCCCACAAAGTGATGAAGAGAAGACCATGGTCTCTTCCTCAATCTGGGGAATGCAGCACTGGTGTGCAGACTGGTATGTGGAGAGCAACTGTGTTTGCACGGTAATTATATGTAGCGGTGTTGGGTGTTGCCTGGCTGTCAGTTTGAGCCATGCCCCAGCAATGTTAATCCTCCGCAAGTCATTCTTGAGAATTATTATTTATTTATTTTTATTTCTAAAACTTAATACGCCGCACTTATCCTGCCACAGGCAGCTCAGGGCAGCTATCAAAACTCAACATATAAAAACATGAAAACACATAAAATTGAATACATCATAAAAAACATTCCCTCCCAACCCCCTGCCCACTAACCATCTCCCCCATCCCTACCCACTCCTTTCCCCGAAGGCCTGGATGAACAGCCAGGTCTTACAAGCCCGCCAGAAGGCCAGCAGACTCAGGGCCAGTCGAGCTTCCTCTGGGAGGGAGTTCCACAACCCCGGTGTGGCCCTTGAAAATGCCCTCTCCATTGTGTCCCGCCCCCTCCCCGGCTAACTTGGGGAACCTCCAAGAAGATGCCCCTGGTGGACCGCAAGGATCGCCCCAGTACCTGAGAAATGAGGCAGTCTCTCAGATAGAAGGGACCCAAGCCATGTAGGGCTTTAAAGGTTAAAATCAGCACCTTGAATTGGGCTTGGAACGCTATAGGCAACCAGTGCAGAGCTCGGAGCACTGGTGTTATGTGCTCCCTATGGCCCACCCCTGTCAATAGACAGGCCGCTGCATTCTGCATCAGTTTCAGCTTCTGAACCATCACCAGGGGCAGCCCCATGTAGAGCGCGTTGCAGTAATCCAGCATCGAGGTGATGAACGCATGGAGGAGGGTGGCCAGGTCGGAGTTCGAAACATATGGCTGGAGCCTCAGCACAAGATGTAGCTGGCGAAAGGCTTCTTTCACCATTGCTTCTACCTGGCAATCCAGCCAAAGACTGGGGCTCAACAAGACTCCCAAGTTTCGGACCCACAGAGCCAGTAGGGGGCAGACCGCCTCTCCGTCTGGCGTTGGACCAGGGTCGTCAGACCTTACTGGTCCTGCTAGACCTTTCAGCTGCATTCGACACAGTAGATCACGAGGTGTTGGTGACTCGCTTGCGGGACTGTGCCGGAATTGGCGGAACGGTCTTGGACTGGTTTCGTTCATTCCTGGCCAGGAGAACTCACCGGGTGGTCTTGGGGGAGTGTACATCTTCCCCCCGGGACCTCACGTGTGGAGTCCCGCAGGATGCCATTCTTTCCCCCCTCTTGTTTAACATCTATATGCAGCCATAAGGGGAGATCGTGAGGGGGTTTCAGGGCATGTAGTGTCATCAGTATGCTGATGACATTCAGTTCTACCTCTCCTTTTCCATTGACCCAGGCCATGCAGTCTCCTTATTTTCCCAGTGCCTGTCAGCTGTGGGGGCTTGGATGAGGTCGAGCCATCTGCAATTGAATCCTGACAAGATGGAGGTGATGTTGGTGGGCGAGGGCTTGGGGGACCTGGGGGTGGTTGAATCTCCTCTTGTTGGGAGGGTTCGCTCTCCCATGGTCTTTCAAGTGCAGAGTCTGGGTGTGCTCCTCGATCCGCAGCTCAGCCTGGAATCTCAGGTTGTGGCTGTGGTGGGGAGTGCATTTCGGCAGTTACATCTTGTCGGGCGGCTTCGGCCATATCTCTCAGACTCCGACCTCGCCACTGTCATCCATGCCTTTATCACCTCGAGGCTGGATTACTGCAATGCGCTCTACGTGGNGGTTGCCCGAGAGGCTGGTCTGGAGGCTGCAGCTGGTGCAGAATGCCATGGCCCATCTCCTTATGGGGGCGGGGCGCAGGGAGCACATGACACCAGTGCTCCAGGCTCTGCACTGGCTGCCTATAAAGCACCGGGCCAGGTTCAAAGTGCTGGTTTTAACCTTTAAAGCCCTTCACGGCCTGGGCCCTGCTTATCTGCGGGACCGCCTCACTCCCCATGTGTCCGTGCGACCCTTGAGAACGTTCATGGGAGACTTTTTAGAAGTTCCTCGGGCGAGGCGGGTGGCCACCAATGTTAGATTTTTTTCGGTGGCCACCCCTGTGCTGTGGAATTCGTTCCTGGAGGAGGCTCAGTTGGCTGCCACTCTCCTGCTGTTTCGGCGTGTATGTAAGACTTGGCTGCTCCGTCAGGCTTTTGGCGAGGGGTAGGGGTAGGGGTGGGGTGGAGTTTTCCCCCACATATTGTATTTTTAAATTGTTTTAAAATTTTTATATTGTTTTACTGAGTGTTGTTTGCCGCCCCGGGCTGCCCTGTGGGCAGGAGGGGTGGGATATAAATTTTAAATAAATAAAATAAATAAATAAATAAACAAGGGGAGCCATCACCCCCACTGCCCAACCCACCAACATCACCTCCATCTTGTCGAAATTCAGCCACAGTCTCTTCCACCGCATCCAGTCAGCCACTGCCTCCAGGCACTGGGAGAACACAGAGACTGCAGGGTCTGGGTCAGTTGAAAATGAGAGTATAACTGGGTGTCATCAGCATATTGGTGGAAACACACACCAAACGGTCTCACAACTTCCCCCAGGGGTTGCATATAGATGTTAAACAATAATGGAGACAAAATAGGACCTTGCGGTACACCACAAGAGAGGTCCCAGGGGTTAGATGTTTCAGCCCCCAACACCACCTGCTGGCTCCTTCCTGAGAGGAACAAGCGGAACCATCCAAGGACCATCCCATCCACCCCAACCCCCCAGGGACCACAATTGTCTCAACAATAACCCATGGTCCACTGTATCAAAAGCAGCCGAGAGATCTGACAGGACGAGTAGTGTTGAACGTCCTGAATCTATCTTTTGGCGGAGGTCGTCCACCAAGACCACCAATGCAGTCTCGGTGCCCTACTCTGGGCGAAACTCTGATTGAAAGGGGTCTAGAAAACGGATGCCATCCAGGTGACCCCAGCTCTGCTGTGCCACAACCCGTTCAATAACCTTCCTTAAAAAGGGATGGTTAGAGACAGGCCGGTAACTGACCAGTGCGTCAACGTCCAAAGATAGTTTCTTTAACAGGGGCAGGACCACCACCTCCTTGAAGCAGTCCAGCACCCTACCCTCCTGAAGGGAGGCATTGATCGCCTCCGCCAGCACCGGCCCCAGGGTCTCCCTGGAGGCTTTCACTAACCAGGACAGGCATGGGTCTAATTAGCAAAAGGTGGCACTAACAGACCCCAGGACACCCACGGCATCAGCCGGTGTCACTTCCTGAAACTGATCCCACAAAGATGGACCAGATGGGGCATCCATAACCCCAAGCTCTCCTTCTTCTGCATCAATCCTGGCTCCGAAATTGCGCTGAATGCTGTGGCTGGGAAACAGCAAGCATCGGTGGGCATGTACTGCCAACTAGGTTTAGCTGGGAAAATGCATGTTTGGAAATGGTGTCTTGGACTTGTCCCCTTCACCGCCAAAATGGTGGCGACGGGGTGATTGTCGCGTCCCCCCTCCCCTGTGAGGGGAGACACAGAACATGGCCGGTGAACGGGGCTCGTTAGAGAGCCCGTTCGCGCGCTTTGTCTGGGTTGCCAGGGCAACCGTCCCAGAGCGAGGTGGTGCATGCGCACCTCGTGGGACCTGGAGGCCACGCCCCTTTTAGGAGGGGCGTCTCTTCTGCTAGCCGCGTGGCGCGGCATTCCCGAAGCGGAGGGCAGTGAAGCAGCCCACCCACCTCCCTCTAGCACTGTGGTACCGAACGGTCGCCGTTAGGGGACCGAAGAGGAATTTTGACAGGTAACCTCTAATTTATGGGGACTGTGTTTTTTGCCTCTTCTACAGTGCAGAGTAGGAAAAAACACCATAAATAGGAAAATTAGTGTGATTTAATTGGCAAGTTATAATTAAACGTTATAAGTAACAAAGATTGGCTTTACCAATGATTTTTAATTCGAAGTGAATTCTAATTTGATGATAGGGAACAATGTTGAATTCTGATTGGATGAAGCAATTTGAAAATCGATAATTGTCGCACCAGCAGGGGTCCAATATGCCAACAAGTTGAATAAATAGGTTAATAAATAGTTAAGAGTCATCTCAGTAAGAGATGGGGAGATGATACACTGTGTAATGCAGGGCACTGCATGCTTGGTGATCAAGCTCCCTGGAAGTGGTGTCTTAACCGGGGCCAGCAGGGACATGCGCTGTCTTCAGACCCGGTGGACACATTACTTCTTACTCAAACCCACAGTGGGTTGTCCCCCCCCTTCGGCCTTGCCCTGTCGAAGGAGGGGAGGAAAATGCTAAAAGGATACTGTCAACGGAAGGCACATCCGGGCAGTACCTGAGTTAATAAGTTCAAATAGTTAAATGGCATATTGGACCCAAATTGCAGATAGCAATTATTTCCCCACCTGCCTAACGTGGCATTTTTGAATAAAGAGTGCGGCCAGTTTTACACCAACTTATGTTTCTGTGTCTCATTGGGGTGCGCCGACAAGTCCCCTTCGCCGCCAAAATGGCGGCGACGGGGTGATTGTCGCGCCCCCCCTCCCCTGTGAGGGGAGACGCAGAACAGGGCCGGCGAACGGGGCTCGTTAGAGAGCCCGTTCGCGCGCTTTGTCTGGGTTGCCAGGGCAACCGTCCCAGAGCGAGGTGGTGCATGCGCACCTCGTGGGACCTGGAGGCCACGCCCCTTTTAGGAGGGGCGTCTCTTCTGCTAGCCGCGTGGCGCGGCATTCCCGAAGCGGAGGGCAGTGAAGCAGCCCACCCACCTCCCTCTAGCACTGTGGTACCGAACGGTCGCCGTTAGGGGACCGAAGAGGAATTTTGACAGGTAACCTCTAATTTATGGGGACTGTGTTTTTTGCCTCTTCTACAGTGCAGAGTAGGAAAAAACACCATAAATAGGAAAATTAGTGTGATTTAATTGGCAAGTTATAATTAAACGTTATAAGTAACAAAGATTGGCTTTACCAATGATTTTTAATTCGAAGTGAATTCTAATTTGATGATAGGGAACAATGTTGAATTCTGATTGGATGAAGCAATTTGAAAATCGATAATTGTCGCACTAGCAGGGGTCCAATATGCCAACAAGTTTAATAAATAGGTTAATAAATAGTTAAGAGTCATCTCAGTAAGAGATGGGGAGATGATACACTGTGTAATGCAGGGCACTGCATGCTTGGTGATCAAGCTCCCTGGAAGTGGTGTCTTAACCGGGGCCAGCAGGGACATGCGCTGTCTTCAGACCCGGTGGACACATTACTTCTTACTCAAACCCACAGTGGGTTGTCCCCCCCCTTCGGCCTTGCCCTGTCGAAGGAGGGGAGGAAAATGCTAAAAGGATACTGTCAACGGAAGGCACATCCGGGCAGTACCTGAGTTAATAAGTTCAAATAGTTAAATGGCATATTGGACCCAAATTGCAGATAGCAATTATTTCCCCACCTGCCTAACGTGGCATTTTTTGAATAAAGAGTGCGGCCAGTTTTACACCAACTTATGTTTCTGTGTCTCATTGGGGTGCGCCGACAAGTCCCCTTCGCCGCCAAAATGGCGGCGACGGGGTGATTGTCGCGCCCCCCCTCCCCTGTGAGGGGAGACGCAGAACATGGCCGGTGAACGGGGCTCGATAGAGAGCCCGTTCGCGCGCTTTGCCTGGGTTGCCAGGGGCAACCGTCCCAGAGCGAGGTGGTGCATGCGCACCTCGTGGGACCTGGAGGCCACGCCCCTTTTAGGAGGGGCGTCTCTTCTGTTAGCCGCGTGGTGCGGCATTCCCGAAGCGGAGGGCAGTGAAGCAGCCCACCCACCTCCCTCTAGCACTGTGGTACCGAACGGTCGCCGTTAGGGGACCGAAGAGGAATTTTGACAGGTAACCTCTAATTTATGGGGACTGTGTTTTTTGCCTCTTCTACAGTGCAGAGTAGGAAAAAACACCATAAATAGGAAAATTAGTGTGATTTAATTGGCAAGTTATAATTAAACGTTATAAGTAACAAAGATTGGCTTTACCAATGATTTTTAATTCGAAGTGAATTCTAATTTGATGATAGGGAACAATGTTGAATTCTGATTGGATGAAGCAATTTGAAAATCGATAATTGTCGCACTAGCAGGGGTCCAATATGCCAACAAGTTTAATAAATAGGTTAATAAATAGTTAAGAGTCATCTCAGTAAGAGATGGGGAGATGATACACTGTGTAATGCAGGGCACTGCATGCTTGGTGATCAAGCTCCCTGGAAGTGGTGTCTTAACCGGGGCCAGCAGGGACATGCGCTGTCTTCAGACCCGGTGGACACATTACTTCTTACTCAAACCCACAGTGGGTTGTCCCCCCCCTTCGGCCTTGCCCTGTCGAAGGAGGGGAGGAAAATGCTAAAAGGATACTGTCAACGGAAGGCACATCCGGGCAGTACCTGAGTTAATAAGTTCTAATAGTTAAATGGCATATTGGACCCAAAAATTGCAGATAGCAATTCTTTCCCCACCTGCCTAACGTGGCATCTTTTTGAATAAAGAGTGCGGCCAGTTTTACACCAACTTATGTTTCTGTGTCTCATTGGGGTGCGCCGACAATTAAGGAGGATGTTACGTGCACACCACTAAGAGCGAGAGTGGAGAGAGGTCTGGAAATAGTTGCTCCTTGGAACACTCTAGGCTTTCCCACCCATGACTCTACGGTGCTGGCAGACCTGTAGTGCACAGAGGATGCACACAACCTAATTGATTGGACGCAGACATGTGGGTGCACATTAGCCCACGCTTGCCTGCATGGCGGACTCCACATGCTCTGGAACCCTGCCGTGAGTGGGGCTGTGTGTCCAGTAGGTGGTGACCACATGGCTGGTGGGGGTAGACACCTAATAAATAGGCAGGTGGACAGTGTGGATTACCATCTCATTTGTTAACGCCCTCTATGGCTGATGGAGTCAGCTGAGATAATCAAGCTAACAAACACCTGTTTTTGAACAAGACTCTGGGCTCATTCACATGACACCCTATTAGAGTAGCAAGTGATACAAATTAATTAACATTCTGAAATAGTATTAAATCCTTCCTGTTTCCAGTGCTACTTGATGATCTCTTGTTCTCTGCCACCTGGTTCATGGAAATCAGCTGCCACATGGGAATGCCTTGCTATGGGACAAATTAAACAAAAACCACCCATTATTTTTTTTTATTTTTTTTTATAGTGCCCCCCTGCCAAAGTGGTGATCAGAGCACCTTAAAACACAATAATAAAACAATATAAAATCCATTTAAAATACAAATCCATTTATTTAATTTATTTATTTAAAAATGTTGCTACCCTGCCCCTCCTGCCACAGGCAGCTCGGAGCAGCTTACGATCCATAAAATAGCAACAATAAAACTAAAAACAGAACATAAAAGGAGGATAATAAAATAATCCACCCCACCCTAACCCACTCACCCCACCCCATCACCCTTCTCCCCCACCAAATGCCCGGCGGAACAGCCAGATCTTACAACTTCTTCGAAAGGAGGGGAGATCCGGGTCAACCGGGCCTCAACCAGAAGGGAGTTCCACAGCCATGGTGCGGTCACCAAGAATGCCCTCCCCTGTGTGCCCCCCCGGCAGACTCGGGGGACCTCGAGCAGGGCACCCCTGGATGACCACAGGGGCTAATCCAGAACCCGGGGGGTGAGGCAGATTACATGGTCCACCCCTTACATTTTGTAAGAGAGAAAAAAAATGGTGATTTCACACAGCCCTCTTCACAGTGCCACTACAAGTAGGTTGTGTGAGGAACCCTCTCTGATTGAAGAGTTGATTTCCTGCATTTGTCCACCAGAACTTGGACATGGCCAGCTGTGATAGCTGTGTTGTCCAGCCAGAGATGACACAGAAGGGCTTGATTTTCAGGGGATTGGAGCTCTGTTTATTCTGAAAAGCCAAGATCGTTTTGGGCAGGCAGCCAAAGCTGCAAGTCTCTACAATGAAACCCCTGGCTGCTCTGTCTCTATTTTACTAGTTAGAATCTCCCCTCCTGAGCCTGTGCCCCATTGGTGTGTGTGCTCTGGTTCTGTCCCATATAAGGGTGAGGACCGCCTCTCCTTTTTCCTAGCATTAGGCCCCGGGTGTGCCCTGCCAGGCCTGTATCCACCTCAGAGGAAGTGCACGTCCACATGACCCAATTCGGACTTTCTCGCATGTGGAAAATTTCCCCTGACTGCTAACCTGCTGTTAAGTGGCCTGCTAAATGCTAGCTGCATTCTTAGAAATAATGTGTGTTGACAAGAGACTGGTGGTTAATTGGACTTTTGCCTGTGCCTACACAAATGTTCCTAATTAGCTTTTTCCCCCTTTGGGGAGGGGAGGGAGAAGGGACATGGGGGGAGGTGAAACCAGAAGATAAAATACAAAAAGGGGTGAGGGTGGAAAGAGAACTTTCAGGGTAAAACCAGACATGAAAGCAGTCCTCTTAGGCTTGCTTTGCCCCGCAGGCCACTGTCACATGGGGTTCCAGGGTATCAGATGTTGACCCGGGGTATCCTGGGCTGCGTTGTCAGCTAGTCTGGGCTCTCACCTCCACAACCAGATGAGGTAACAGCCCAGCTACCTGTCATGGCAGGGGGCCGAGTGCTTGGTGCAGCACAGGGGAAGGGATGGACGACTACACATTCCCTGTTCTCCGCCCAGACCGTGCTGCTGTTGGCCCGGCCGGGAGCATGTCTGTTCAGTGCTTTGGCGGGCGCACACTCTGTTCACCCCGGATGCTGTGTGCCAGGCCAGCTTGGGACATGGCAGCTTGGCCGTCTCATGTGGCTTTACCCCCAGAGAAGTAGAGTCCACGGGTCTCTACAGGAAGAGGTACATACACTTACATTTAAAAGCCACTAACACTATTAATTATTATGACTACAACATCAGCATTATATTTTTGTGAACTAAAAATGACATCTCACTCTGCCCCAGGGAACGTACATTCCACACTGGTGACAGTGTGAACTCTGAGCTGCTCATTAGTGATGGTGTCACAAGGACAACACAAGTGGAGGTGCTTCTAAACACAGGTACTTGAGAAGGATGAATTTAAGGGCCTTTTCAAATGGGCCTGGGAGGAGCTGCAGTGTGAGGGGGATGGGTGGAGGCTGCGGTGGGTGTGCGGCAGGTGTGTGGCCTGTCACACGGATGCACACCCGTCTCCACTGATCTCCATGCGTGGAGGCACCTCCATTTTCTCTAATGCCTCCATGCATGCGGGATCGGTAGAGATCAGTGGATATGGGTGGAGCGCAGGAGTATGCACGCACACCCCCACCCATCTGGTGGTCGCACAGATGTCCCCCAGTCACCCACGTGGGCGAGGGGGGATGCATTTCACGTTAAAAGGGCCTAAATCAAAACAAAAAAATGTATTTCACTTCCTTTCTCCAGGTACATGAAGTGGCATCAGTAAAACACAAACAAAAGACAACAAATGTGTATACGTGCGTGGGCGCGCTTCTCCTTTGCTGTCTTCTGTATGTTCAGCAGCTGCTCTACTCTCTTTCCTAGCCCCTTTGAACTCAGAAGGCTACCTTTTAACCTGCCCCTTTCTGTCATCATTGGTTACTCCCAAAGGAATCACTAGATAGCTAGAGCATTTAGCCTTGTTCTTCCTGACTGCCAGGTGCCTGCAGTCAGTGGGTATTTTTACATACACCTTAAAGTTCCGGATTTTTCAATCTTCT